>JAVDPK010001422.1:128100-153516 GCA_034780415.1 Cichlasoma orientale | reverse complement strand
TTATTGTCTGCTTTTCCCTCTGTTCTCTGTCGCGTCCTCCCTCATGGAGGTGTGGTTTTTGTTCATGCCTGCCACCCGTTTATTCTCAGTTTTGTTTGTTCCGGATTCCTTTTTTACAATAAAGTCACCTTTTAAGTTCCGTCTGCCTCAGAGTTCTGCATTTGGGTCCATCCTGCTCGCCACACCGCGAAAACATGACAGTGAGAGGCAAACAGCTGATAATAACCTGGTTAATACAGAAGCCAGCTATTAACACAACACTGAGCCAGATAAATATCACCACAATGGACAAATCTGACTCGAAAAAAACAAAAAAAAAAGACACTGAGCACACGCAACCAACCACCCACCCACACGTACTGAGCTGCCAAACTGGAGGAGCATAAATGTGAGGTGAGGTCCTCAAATGCAAATAAATAAAAAAATACAAATACAAATACAAAAAGACACAGGAAAAAGGAAATAAACTTTGCAACTGGACAGCTGTGAAGCTCAAAAGGAGCCCAGCCTACTGTAAAATATATTCTGCTGCCTCCTGGAAGCAGAATCTTTAGGTGGCACAAAATCCTCTGGAAATACAACATCTAAATTTCTTAAATTGAAAACTATTCATGAAAAATCCAGGGCTATGACCCCAAAATGATTAATGATACCTATGATAGCAATTATAAATAAATAAATAAACAACAAATCCACAAGGTGGAGGGTTGGAGCATAATTACGAGGTCACCATCATGACATGCAGCCTGACGCAGGAGCTGAGAGCAGAGCTGCCACTTCAAAGCTAAGAAATGACCCTGTATGTGTGGCTGAAACACAAGTCAGCTATGATCAAAACTGTTTGGGAAGCCGATTGTGAAGAAACACAATACCACAACAAGACACGCCAAGCTTCTGACCTTACCACCAACACTCCTGCACCTGGTTGTATGGAGAGGCAAAAGAACAAGTGTCTGACTAAGAATAACCTGTTTGGATGTAGCACTGCATGGCACTGCCCAATAATCAAGATGCAGGTGAATCATCAAATCGAGCACAGTAACAATTAAGTGGGCAGGAAGAAAGGAGAGACCCTAAATCTGCAACAGTTGCTTTATTATAGCTGAGGTAATGAGGAATTCTTAGCAGCTGTGACCACATGTGCTCTTAATGGCTCGCTTGGCAGCTCTAAATGATGATTCTGGTGGATTCTGCAGAACCCAAGATAATGATCAGTGATGATTTTTATAAATGTTCAATGATCATTTTTACAGCTTTAAAATATCCATACCTGGCCTAAACTGATTTTTTAAAATAAGATTAAGATTCTACAGTTATTCAGGGAGCTCTGTGAGGCTGTCCTTAGATACAGCATTGCTAATTGCTAAAAGCATGCTAATACATGCTAAATGGCATTGTAGACTTTTTATGACCAGGCGAGTCCTGTTCACTCGTTATTCCACGACAGATTAAGCAAATACAAGATCTGGAGTTGATTCCAAGAGCTGAACTAACTTATAATCTTAGCTTTTGTCATAGTGGTGCTCTGATTAGAACTGTCACCTTATAATAAGAAGGTTTCTGGTTCAAATCCTATCTGGTGCCTTTCAGTGTGAAGTTTGTGTGTTCTCCTTGTGCCTGTGTGGGTTTCTTCCTGCACAGCCCAAAATATGAATATTAAATTAAATGGTGATTATAAATTGGCAGCACATTAATGGTCGATAAAGGGCTTAAAATGTATAGAAAAAAGCACAGTATGAATGTGTGGTTAAATTTGGCTTGCTCAAAGAGATGTCCATGCAAATGAAGGAGGCCAGCATTAGCAAAATCAAATAAACCTATCAGAGAGAAAGCAAAAACATTACACTTGGTCAGATCAGCAATTTGATACATTCATAAAAAGAAGGAACACACAGCTAAAGTGGATGATCACAGCTCTGGAGGAGGTACGCCTATCACTGTCAAATCTATAATCAATTGATTCCTTTATAAAAGTAAATACATAGAATTTGCAACAAGGGGGAAACCACTGGTTACACTCCAGAAGCCCGGTCTTTACCAGACCAAAACATTTAAAGGAACCTAAGAAGTTCCGGGAAAAAAATCTTTGACCGGTAAAACCAAATCTGAAGCATGCCACCTCATCTGTCTTACATGGTGGAGGTAACACAGACTGATAGAAGTAACAGGATGAATTCTGAAGTGTATAGGACTCTCAATGGAGCATGCTGAGAGACCCACAAACAGGCAGCAGCTGAAGGCGGCTGCAGTAGAGACCTGGAAGAGCATCTCAAGCAAGGAATTGGAGCGTTTGGTGATGTCTGTGGGTTCTAGACTTCTAGACTAGGATTTTTATCCAAGTATTAAAAATAGTTTGTATATTATTTTTAATATTATTAATTTAGTTTGTCCTATTATTTTTGGAGCCTCTGAAAATGGGGGACTATGTAGATAACATTCAGCACTGATAAGCACTTCAATCACATCTCAGCTGATTCAAAATCTGCTGTGGTGGTGTGCAGAGAAAGAACTTACAAAAACCTGCACAGCTGTCCAAAAACTCATGGACCTAATTGTATATACAAAGCTTCTTGGCAATTCAACATATACTAGTTGTGGAAATATTTTAGGCTGGACAAAAATGATAGACTGCACAAGTGTCCAGTCGACAGCGAGGCTATCCAGCCAATGCACAGCACATCAAATACACACTTTAATTTGACTTTTTTTTTTTTTTTTGCATTTGACAGAGGGCAATTTGTTAAACCTCCCTTGGTTGAAAGGAAGGACCATAATTGAAAAACAGTTAAAGCGAGGTGGTTACAAAGCGCTGACAACCGGTAATGACAGTTCATTAATCTATTGGCCACTACAGGCCTCCATAAACTAACATTATATTAGAGATAAGATGTGCTGTCTGCGGCTTATTGTTCAATTGTTACACACTTTCCTACAAAGTGGGAAGATATTAGCATAATTGTATTTTCTTGTTTTTACCAGCATTTGCTTGTTTCATTGTTTACTTATTCAGCATATGTATGATGGTACAGTATGGTTCCACAGCGTTGTGTCTCAATTATATTACAGATTCTGATTGTGCTCACCCCATAACTGGGATTCAGCAGCGCAGCCGAAGAATATTAGATTCATACAGAAGACAGAAAGAAGGACATGTAGCAGCCAATATGAATATATTAACTGTAGCGCAGTAGCAATTTCAACTTTATGTTCAACTTCAAGCTTTCTTTTCCTGTTTCAAGTCTTCAGCCACATATTTCCGCATATTTTTAGCACTAAAGGCCCATCAGCACCGGTTTGTGTGCCAAGAACATAATGTCTGATGGTTCAAAATATTATGTTAGATAGCCAGTCTGCCATGAAATTTGGAGAACAAACTGGCTTTGGGCAATGGAAGTGTCCATACGAATTTGAGATTTTTGCTGTTTCACAATTATTGTTCTTTCATCGTGGACCTGCTAGATATAAATAATTCAATTTAACTTAAAACATCAGTAAAAAAGAAGGATTGTAAGGAGTGTAACTGCCTGTCAGCTGACCAGTTTTGGCAAATAGGTTGCACTCCACTCTTCTTCCCCCCCCCCCCCCACAATATCTCAATGCAAACGTGACCTTTTCCAAGCTTATATTTTTCATCTTGAGATATTAGACTCTATTCCAAAATGATAACTCTGCCTACAACATTCACATCGGCATCAGACTATAAGATATGTGAATTCAAAGGCCGTTTAAAGAAGTAAACTACAGCATTTTACTTCAGTCTGTCCAGTTGTGTTAGGATGGACTCAACCTAATTTGTGTCAAGTTGTAATTAAGGAGTGACAATGCCAGTAATCATAAATATCAGTATTTAGTTTTTATTAATGTGTTATAGTCTTAGTTGGAAAACAGCGGACTGCTCCCTCTGAACTGGAATCTTGGAATCTTTTTCATGAGTGATGGTAAAGCAGCTGGTAGTAAACTGACAGGTGCATTAATAAGGTGTCAGTAGTAATGTGGGTGTGGTAAAGAGAAAACAAAATCATAAGGCCAAGTTTTCAATTACTTTGGTAAGCCACTTAAATGATTCATTCAAGCATAATAAAGGCATCAAACTCATGGGATGAGCCAATGTTATCTCTATACATAACTGACAACTTAGCAAATAACTAATTTTAGATTAAATCTTAATAATTTCTTCCCATTTCTTTAGTTGAATCTATAAAAAAGTGCTAAAAACAACAGTTTGACAGCTTTGATAGTACTTTGATAACATTTTTGCACCAACAAGGTGATTCCCAAAGAGCTGTTAGCCAAAAACGTGACATATATCAGCATGGTGTGCAGCCTGTCCTTAAAAAGTTTGAGGCAACCAGACAAATGGAGGACAAAAAGAAGAAGTAGCAGACCTAAAACCTATCTACATAAGTTGAGCAGTTACTAATAGTAATTAAGAAATAGGAAAAAACATCCAGCAAAGACCTGAGACGGGACCTGAGAGATGCATCCGGCCCTTCACATGATCCATCTGCTGTTCACCAAACATCAGAAATGGTCTCAGTGTCAAGAAGCCAATGTTGTATTTCAGCCAGTGCTGTTGGGGAACGTGTCCAGATTGATAGAATAATGAACACAGAAAAGTACATCAGATTTTGATCTGCAAAACCATCTGAAAAGCGTCTGGTTGGTCTCATTTTTCAGCATGACAACGATCCCAAAGTAGTAAAAACATACCTGGATAGAAAAACACACAGTGGACCACTATCAGTCATGGATTGCCCTCCCCAAAGTCCTGACGTCAACATTATTGAAGCATTGTGGGATCATCTTAATTGAAATTGGACCAAAAGGCAGCCGACATCCAAAGAAGAGCTTTGAATGTCCTTCAAGAAGCCTGGAGAACTGTTCCTGAACACTACTTAAAGAAATTACAGAGAACAGAACTCTGAGGGGTGACTCAAGACTTGCACAGTACTGGATCACATCTGGCCTTGAGGCTTCTCCTGATTGTCCTGGAGGAACTGGCATTTGTAACTGAGGATAAATGCATCTGGAATGCCATGCCTCACCTACTGAGACGCAGCTTCAGATCAGTGGTAGGAAATGAATAGACGTACAATATTTCTACCATTTTTTATGTCTACGCCAGATTAATAGGAAGCAGGCACCACAGTGACCTACATTATGTTCCAAAACAATGTTCTTATCATCCTTTATCACAACCTCTCTTTGAAGGAACTCACACCTCATTAATTCACTTACTTTATGTAGTAACTTTGGAAAGAAAAGCATATTAAAACTAATTACTGTGTTGCTTCATAAAACCCTTGTTTGAGCTATGGCAAACAAACTACATTATTTCAATGCACGACTTCCAGCTATCAAGAAATCAATGCCCTCATTGCACTGTAAAAATTATGCGTCAGATGAGTCGTCCCATTATTTTGCTGCACATAGATTCACTTTTCAACAATAAAAATCTGTCTCCCTGTTGTTCAGTGTTAAGAAAAAGTTGACGTAAACCTGGAGCCGTTCATACAGAAAGATCTAGCGAATCTCTGTTTCTAGGCAGGATTTATTTCATACATACCAATAAATCAAAATCAGCCCAAGTCTGTTGCTGCTCATCAGCACAGCATTACGAGCAGACCACAGACACAAATCAAAAGAAATAAAGGAAACCTAGCCAGGCGCTAATGATGTGTGGATTGTTAAACAGCAGAGTGAGACAGCGAGAGGCTTCTCCATGGTTGTAGTTAAGGGGGGAAAAAGATTTAGAGGGAAAAAGACAATAAGACAGAGAAAGAAAAAAAAAGAAGGAAAAACAGATTCTGCTGCTTTTCAAGGAGGGACTGGCAGGCTGACTCAGAGGGATGTGCAAAAAAAAAAAAAAAACAGGAAAAAAAGGGAAGTGTTTTCATCTTCCTGCTCACTCTCTTTTTTTTCACGCCTTTCCATCCCTTTCTATTTCCATCTTGCTACATCTATCACTCTTTTCTCCTCTCTCTCTTTCTCTCTGGCATTGTTCTCTCCGTGAAGAGTTGTCATGACAAGACTGTTTATTTCTAATGGTTGACATTTCGCCCTGTGCTGCTCACCTGAAAGAACACACCGGGATGAATGCGCCGCAGATTTTCAAAGGAACATCTTGTTATTAGCCAACATTTCCCCATTCTAACACTCCTGGCACGCAGATAAACACTCGCTGCACAAATGAATCGGCGCACGCACTCTGAGAACTGCACACTCGGGCGCAGAGGTGCATTTAAAATGGAAAGATCTATCAGGCTTTTTAACCTTTCATCTTGGCGCAGAAAAAAAAAAAAAAAAGCAGGTTTCCGACTCCCACATCATGTTCAACCCTCAGCCGCATTCTTTCCTCCTTTCTGCCACCTCCCCCAGTTCTTTCCATCATCTCCTGCTTCTGTGGAATCAAATTAAGGTAGGGATTAATAAAAAGATGTGGGCTCTGGTCTAAATGTGCGTTTCGGGACAATTATTGTGGCGCTCTGACAGTCGCACAGACCCACAGAAGAAAAGAAAAAGGAGGATTTAGATCTGTTCTCTCAGTCACCCTATTCTTTGCCATTTGAATGTTCTGATGGCCTTCTAATGATTTTACTTTCATCTGTCTGGCTTTGTCTCTGATTTTCCTTCTCTGTCACCATTATTCCATTAAGTTCAATTTCATTCCCACTCCCTCTCGCTTTCCTAGCTTTTTATTGTTTGACCTGCCTTGGGTTTAACATGCTGAAACGATCCATAAATTACTTGCGAGCAATTCTGATGTCCAAGGAAACACTGCTTTGTCCTGTAAAACAGTCAGTTGTAGTTACCTTTCAAGTCTAATTCCCCACTGGCAGGACTGTATTGTAGGTGGGCACATTCCAAAAACATTACAAACGACAAAAACGATTAATGTAACCGTTTCTGAGACTCTCATTTCTATGATATAAGCTTGCAAATTCTTAAGGTAAATAAGGGCAGGATTATCCTCTTGTGGATGTGGCGGTTAGAGCTGTCACCTCACAGCAAGAAGGTCCTGGGTTTGAAACTACCAGCCAGCTGGTAGATTCTCTCTGTGGTGATTTTGCATCACCACACGAGGAAGTTTATGATATCTTAACCAAGTTTTTTCTTTTTGTAATCTGCCAGCAATAGACCAACAGATGCGCCATTGCCCTCTCTATAGTTTTATGTGGTTTTCAGCACATTTTGCCTGTTTTCATTTGAAGAATCTGAATCTTTTCAAAATTTCACACAACCTACAGATACGCCACACAACCTTGGTGAGGTGTAGTAATCAAGCAAGCAAGCAAGCCACAAAGAGCACAAAGAACATTCCTGGGGAGCTGGTGAGCTAATCTCAACAAAATGGGACCTCTGTAGGACAGATTCTTAAAGTGGAGGGCTCCACAAGGAACATTATAAGGCCCCACAATACAACAGCAAGTTTTTCTATTTGGATCCAATGAAATCTTATCAAGTGGTGGTCCATGGCTTTAATATAAGTCTGTCTGGGAATCCATCAAATGAAAACATTTGCTCAGGAGAGATAGATCCATAAGCAACAGTACAGCTGAGAGCAGGTCGATAGGCTGACACCAAAAAGCAGGATTTACTCACAATGGATTAGATAGCCTTACTTCTAAACTGTATATTGCAATTGACAGCTGGAGTAGGATCAAAGCCAGCACCGCGTGAGATCCAGGCAAGGTTTGGTCAATTCCCATCAAGTCAACTGGACGTGGAATTTGTCCATAGGTGCCTGATCCAATTCGCAGCACTGACGCGGACGTGAAGTGAAATTGAACAGTGGACTGAATTCGCAAGGCAGTATTATTGGTCTTTTCCTCCACTGAGGAAAACAGAAGGAGAAGGGCACTCTCTCTGAGGTGTTGTGCACACCTTGTAGGCTGCCAAGCCCCATTAGAGGGTGACAAACAGACGTCCACTCGGCTCAGCGCTGTCAGACCCCGGTAATGAAAGACACATCAGCTTTAGAAAAAACAGAGGAGGAGGAGGAGATCATTGGGGGTGGGGGGGCAACAACAGGCCATGCACTGACACAAAAACATTTTAAGACTAATGGCTTAAATGTGGCTACACAATGTAGCAATGCAAGGCAGGAAAAATGTTCTCTAAACTATGTAATGAGAGTAAGGCGAGGGATAAGAAAAGACAAAGAGGGACTGAGCAAAAATAGATAAAAGGGAATCATGCAAAAGTACAAGATAAAAGAAGAAACACACGAGCAGAAGGTTCTGCAAAATCTAATGAAAGAGAAAATGTGCAAAAGCAGGAAGGAATAAAAAAGCGAGGGTCCTTTGCGACTCATTGAGCTACGTGTTGGTGCCACGCCATTAAACGGCAAGATACAACGTCAATAATTATCTCCGTTTCAGCCACATTGCTATCAAGTGATTTAGTAGTACTAATAAAGCACCGGCATAACAAAGCATCTATCTTCAGGGCTGTGGTGGAGAACTGTACTCTCCATAATAAAGCTGGCTTAGAGTGTTTCTATTCCCTTTGCAATGAATCAGAGTTGCACTTTGTAAGGCTTACAAGAAACCATAAGTATATAATAATGAATTATATAAGATGGCAGACAGGTGCAGCTCCAGGCATTATGGATTGTGCCATTTGGGAGGCTTGTCATCATAACCTATGGACGGTGGTGTAGGAGCAGTCTCCTGCTGATGCGGCGGGGATAGCGAGGCAGATTGTGTCATTCTCTGTCCATGCCTGCTCTGTAATCTTTCCAGAGAGAACGGATGAGACTTGGCTCTGTCCAGGGGGAAATGTATTTTCTCTGCATGGATGTGGAGAGCGCGAGCAAGCGGCCTTATCAAATCTATATTTCTCCCTCAGCACTGCCTTGAAAGAGAGGAAAGACACTAAGGAAGAGACTGAGCCTGGCAGTTGGGAGTTATCGAATTGATTAATTTAATGCCGTTTGTAGCACATCAAACGTTGCACTTTTCACTGTGTTGCCTCTCAAGTCAACCAGAAAGAAGTGTGTACATGATGAAAAGGTATGAAGTCGGGAACAAAAAAAAAAAAAAAAAGACAACTAGAGTTGATGGCTCCAGGGATATCAGAGCGATATCACCTTGCAGATGCCAGTAAAGTCTGATATTGTTCACGTTTCCTTCAACTCTCAGACGACAGCTCATGCTGATTGTGTAGATGTTAAAATGTGAGAAAGATTTTATGATTTTGAGGATTTTTTTTTTCCATTCTGCCAAGAAAAAACGTTGGTGTTGGTGTCATTTTCTAGCCCCTGAACCCATTAAATGTAAACATATAGATTATCGGTGTACAAACCCCTACTGGCAGCATTACTTCAAAAGTGGAATAAATCTCCTCATAAAAGCCTTTACTCGAACCAATTGGCCACACAAAAAAAAGAAAGAAAGAAAAAAAACAAAAACAGCCAGAGCGTGAATGCTTCATCTGTATATGTGTGTGTGAGTGTGTAGGTTCTTCTCAATGGAAAATGACACACTGACATTTCAGCTGTGGTGCGGATGCTTGAAAAGCTGCACACCATGAGTAACATCAACACCACTGAGCAATCCGATACTGGCCTGACAAAATCATTACGCTGTTTCCTCTCAGGTTAAAACCCCACACTACACGGCCACTTAGGAATATGGATCGGACTTGTAAAATGGTGAAAGGGCAGGTTAATGCAATCAATTATTTTTTAACAGTAATGGCTATGCAAGAGTCCTTGACATTCCCACACAGTCTATCTCCGTGTAATGTAATGGGCCTCAGTGATTCTTTTGTGCGGGCTTTTGCTGTAGTTGGGCCCCCGATATGACATTTAGAAAGGGACAAAAGATCAGTCTGTCGGGGAAAAAAAATCATTTTAAGGTTAAGTCTCTTTTTGGGGTACAATTAAAGCAAAACACTCTAATGGAATAGCTAAAAAAAAATGTGTGTATGCCATTCACAAAGCTGCACAGTCCTTCAGCTATGTTGATGAAAATTTTTGTCTAAATTTGGATTTCTATAAGCATCATCGTGATGACTGGCTGAGAACTATCGCGTAGGCAAATAGTTTAAGAAGTTGAAAATGTTTCCCAAATTAAAATGGCAAACATGAGAAAATCGAGAGCAATTACTGCGTGAGGGACAAAAATGAAAACCAATAAATGCTCGTGATCTTCAGGAGGCACTGCGTTGACAACAGAATTCCCTGCATGGGCTAACGAAGGCGTCTGAAAACCATCCAACCATCCATGTTGAAACTCTATTACATACAGATGATCCAGAAAGCAATAAAAAGATGGACGGGGTGTTGAAGACAGGGGCCATGCAGGTTGTTGCCCCATTAATGTTAACCATATATACATTTTAGAGCAATGAATGAAGCCAGACAGACCAGGGAACGTCTTGCTTAGTCTGGCAAGACAATGCCGTACCCCATTCTGCACATGGTGCAACAGCAGGACTGCTTGCAGTCCAGACCTTACACCCACTTAAAGTATTTAGTGAAGAAGAATGAAAAGAAGTAAATAGAACATTTGTACACATGCTCACTTCAGTTATCATGGAGCTGTACAAATGTCCCATATAAAGCATTGCACTCAGCGTTTTTCGAACAGCTTGGTTCAGCATTAGTCCTCGTATACAGCGCTGTAAATCTGTCACCTTTGCGGAGAAAACGTGTTCTCTTCTCACATTCAAACTGAGAAGCCGACATTTTAGATAATAGCCGTACTTAGTATGTGTTGTTGTATATATTGTAAAAAGCTGTTCCATTAAAACTCACCATAAATCTAGCGGGGAGCTACATCAATGAACAAATGAGCACACACCACATGAACACACACCACGGGTGGCTAAAGGAAGAGGGCAGATTTTTCCCAGCACTCCGGGGACCCTCATTACAGCAGGGAGTGGGTGTAGAAAGACGTGGCAGAGTGGGCATGTGAATAAAGCAGCATGGGGGCAAGATATTGGGTCCTCTTGCGTCAGTCTGTTTCCTCCTTATTAGTCACCTTGTGGTACTACATGTAAAACTGACCACAATGCTTAGATCGCTGCTGTCTGCAATGACTTTGTGCAGAGGAGTCTTTAACGTGATAGCGGGAAAGCTTTTCATTAGCCATTCAGGGGCAAATTGCAAAAACAACACATTTCCTTCCTTAATTGTAACTGCTTTGAGATGTATGCCTGGACTGCGTTTGAATTTGTGACGGATAGCGCTGAGAAATCATCGATTTCTGTTGATGTGTGTCATATTTTTGCTGAAGCAGAAACAAACCGGTGGAAATTGTCTGGATGGCAAAACACAGCTGGGGTAAGTGAGAAATGTGTTGACCTGAGACACAGTTAAAATTATCATTTTTTTTCCCCCCACAAAAAAATGTAATGTTTAAACTGCTAAAAGTTGCTTTACCCTGCATACATTTGTGGCATATTTGCAAGCCCCTTTGCAACCCTCCTTCACCCGAGCCCCTGTTTTTCATGCTGTCTCAATCAGTATCATCTGTTTTTCACCAATTCCTGCTCTGTTGCTGCTTCTCTGTCCGCAGAGTACAAGTCGGGGCTGGTAGAACTTCTCCGACTTTCCAAGTGGGAAATCCAAGCGGGCAGCTCAGCTTAAAATTCCCACTTCAAACTTGGAATTTGCGACTTTCCACTTCAACCGGAACGCAGCGTTAGTCCCAGCACAAAGCATTCCGCGCAGTGAAGGTCTGACATTCAAGTGAGGTAACAATAAGCTGCAGACCTGAATGAATGAGGACCTTAAAAAAAATAAAGTCAGCGATTGTTTTATCAGGGGTTTCTATAAATGATCTTTGAAAGGTTTGATGCTTGGTTTCTGTTTGCAAACAGCTTTTTTTCCCCTCTAAATTCATCCTGAAACCGTCTTACATTTACAGTTTCCCAACAGTTCTTTCTTATAGAGGGAATCCAAGGACAAAGACATCATTGTGCTGCCCACACTGTTTGATTGACATGTGATCTGAAAACACACACATACACACACACACACACACACACACACACACGGCGCTAACCATCAAAGATTTTGCCAGAACCGAAAAAAAAAAAAAAAAAAAAAGAACAGGGATGTCACAGGTGAGAGCTTTAAAAGCTTACTTTGGTGTCGCAGGGAGCTGCTGATGTGAGTGCTTTGTGTAACAGGAATAGCAAGTCTTTAATGACTGACTTAAGTAATGTGATTCATTGCTTTTGACAGTCGTGTGCTGTTGCAAATCACACTATAGCAACCGGAGAGCGCACACACGTCTTAAAAGCCACCGACTGAACTTCTGCTTTCAAGCCCACGCACAAGACAGACGACAGCTACTTAGCCTTTTCCAATTATGTCTTTAAGTTAATTGAGAGGAACAACAAGCACATTTTAGTCTGTGTTGCTGAATTGATGGACACTCTGCAACAGCAAGAACTATTAGAGCTTGTTTATGAAAATAGCACAAGAGTAATATCCATATTGTTCATAATATGTTTATCTTGTATAACATATATGGTTTGCTTTCACTACAAGGGATCCAGCAGCATGTGCCAGGCACTTAAAGCTAAGGTTTGAATGCATAAACAAGCATTTTCCCCGCTCTCTCTGTTTGTGTGGTCGTGTGTATAGGGAGCTTTAAAGGGCTTTCATTCAGCCGCTCAGCTAATTTGATTTTAAATCTGGCAAGTGGCCGAGGAAATATACTGGCTGAGCTGTCATCTGGGGACCGACTCACACCCTCGGAAATGAAAAGCAACCCAGGCTAACAGACTCAACCGGTGGCTCCACAACCTGAGGTTAAGAGAGAGAATATACGGCGGTGCTGGAAGACGGGAGCGGTAACTCCGAGGTATCCCAGGTCGGGAAGATGTGGGAAGCCAAATCAGGGCCTTCTGATTCAGCTCAACCCAATGGCCTCTTGAAAAAACCAATTACACCTTAATCTGCACGGGAGACGGAGGCGAACAAGTTAACATGGTCTTCCAAGCAATAAGAGCAAGGGGAAATTGGAAAATAAAATACTGATTGAATTAAAGCGTGTGGGTAGTTTTCGACTGAGAGATGACGGCCAATGTAACATCTTGAATCCTCTGCGACACCTAAGTTGGTTACATGAGCACGGCTTTATATCCACTGTTAGGAAACGGTTATCATTATCGCTGCTCTCTTATCTCGCCAAGTCATTTGTATTACCGATCCCAAAGATTTGGTTATCACTGGTAATTCAAACATTTACACTAAAAAAAGCTTGAAAGAAAAATAATTACAGCTGGTAATAAAATCAATGCAATTCACTGAAGCTGTGCTGTTTTCTGTTTGCGAGAAAACCACTCATCCATTTCCCATATCGACCCAGTCTATAGCACTTGTTAATAAATCCTATCAGAGTACTATAAATTCCCTAGATCGCACATTGCAGTCAAAAAGAGATCCTTGCTTTTTATTAGATCTGAAATAATATGTTATGGCTCTTAGTTTGACTTATTTTTTTATGAAATATACAGCCCATCCTTAATCCCAGGATGTCGCATACTGCTGGTTTGTGAAGCCAGTGACATCTCACAGATAGGCGGTATCCTTTGAAGTCTGTGCCATGACTCAACGGTGAGACAGGTCTGTTGCTCCCAATTCGTAACACATCCGCGCTTCTTAACGACCCCCCGGTGTCGCATTTGAGCGCACTGGGTAAGCATCATTTTTCAAAGTGGAGGGGTAATGTTGTGACCCCGAGGTCTTTAAAGCCCTACACGCTCTGGCCCCTGCCTATATCTGTGAGATGGTGATTCCACATGAGCCTGGCAGCTGCCTGAGATCTTCTGGTATGGCCTTGTTAGTGGTTCCAAAGGCTCTTTTAGCCACTAAAGGCAATCGAGCCTTTGCGGTGCAGGTCTAGGACTTTGGAGTTCCCTGAAGATCTCAGGCAGGCAAATCCTGTAACCTCTTAAATCTCTCCTTAAAACATATTTTTATATTCTTTAACTGCTCGTGTCTTTATCCAGTCTTTTTCAGTTTGTAGACCAAAGAGTGTCTATGTGTTTTATGTGTTATTTTTCCATTTTAAATGGTTTTTAATTTCCATTGTATCCATTTTTAACTGTAACTTTTCAAATTTGTTCCTTTAATCATTGTTCAGCACTTTGCAACTTTGTTTTGAAAAGCGCTTTATAAATACAAAAAAAAAAAGCAAAAGCAAAAAGTTAATTTTGTAAGCGTTTCTTCGTTTTTGGTGTTTTAAAATTTTAAAAGTCGAGCATCACTCTGCGTCTTATATTATAAGGAGACCATGTGTGTTTCTCTATAACACCAGCAGCATCTGACAGAATGGCTTTATTTGATACCCAGGATGAAAATGCAATAATAGATGTTATAAAGTAATGCAATGCTATGGCATTCAATCCCTGGTAGGACCAAATATCTCCCCCACTATAACCTGTAGGTGCAACTTTTCCCCCTCCTCCTCATTATAAAGTAGGTTTTCTGCTAAATACAGAACGTTTGCAAGCTTGACAAGTTTAAACAAAAATGTGTCTGTTTGGAGCAGCATATACTGTAGAGGAAGAGTGCTACAGGAGTGGTTTGATACAGTATGTTCCCATTATGATGCCTTTTCCCAGCCACTAATCTAGGCTAACCACAACTGCTGTTCTCCCTAAAGCAGAAACGTTGGTTTAAGCCAATGTTTAGGATCAATTTGTGTGTAATACCATATTACACTCAAGACCAGAGCATATTAAAACCCAGCGTAGGCACCAATTTCAAAACTAAAGGGTTTATGGGTGCAAGGCAGATGTTGACATCTGTAAGTCAGTAATTACTCATGGAAAGCCTGGCATAGCACAGTAAACAGAGGGTAAACCACACTCTGAACTGTTGTTTAATTCAGCCAGAACTTTTTGTTCCTGGGTTTTGATCTCATAAGATGACAGAATCTATCCTGATGATTCCACATAAATGGCATTCAAAGCAGTTCAGCCCAATGAAAAACAAGCTGTGGTTAAACCAAAGGGGATAAACTGTTCTTTAGGAATTTATCGTTGCCTCATCTGACATTACTTTGTACAAACCTAACAAATCAAAACTTCCAACCACATGCAATAAACCTGCCTTTGACAGTTAGTCGTTAAAAGAAACACCAGTTCTGAGTGCACCGAAACCCGCAGCACTGCTGAAAATGTTTGGCCTTTGCATAGAAATAGGAGAGAGACCAACAGGTCGAGTCCCTTTGCAGCATAATGGATCAAATGAAAAGCCCATAAAATGTCCAGGAAATGGTGCAACATTGGCGGAACACGTCCATGTTCTGAAAATTTCAAGGACGTTTGTGTGTGTGTGTGTTTTTTTTTTTCTTTTTTTGAGAGAGATATTTGACCACTAACAACTTTGGATTTCTCTTTACACTTGTAAACTTTAACTCACTTACGAGATGATGAGTAAAAAGAAGCCCAAGCGTGAAAAATAAATAAATAAATTAAAATTACAAGCGGGAACGGTTTAAACGTATCACGGGCACGTTTTTCGGATTACAGTAAGAAAAATTATGGCTCTGAGTAAAATGTCCATAAAAAATCGAAAGCTTGTGGTACTGGCCTTTCATGCTCTCTCTACATTCATGTCTACTTCCTCTGCTCCCACTCTAGTGGTCACTGAGCTCCAAGGCAACTTTGATGAATTAATCCAATAGAAGAAATTGGTCTTTCAAATGTAAAGAGCACCTTCGTTCTGGAAAGTAACTCATGAAAAGAGGAAGGTAGAGGGGCACGAATCAGCATGAGAGGAGAGGTGAACGGACGGCCCTGAAAGAAACTGACTACATGAGTGGGTGTATGTGTGTCTACTGGAGAAAGCCAGGAAGGGAAACGGCTTTCTAGGCGGGATCTTCAGGACAGCTTAATTGTTAAAATATCTGGTTAAATATCTGGCATCACTGAGTTGAGTGTCATCTTGCTGCATTATAGGCAGACAGCCCTACAGAAGACATTTCCAAAACCTCACACCAAAACAAGACCAGAGGAAAAATAAGCATTTGATGTGGGGGTGAAATGCCCGTTTAAATCAAGACAACCATTTAAAAGGTGTTTGGAGATTTCTATTCTATTCCGTTCAGTGCGTTCTCAAGATTTAAGTTGTAGCTTACTGTTCTTTAAATCAATTTGCTATGAATCTGCTTAATGAATTTACGTGATTTAAGTGGGCTTTACAGTAATCAAGAAGCATATAGAACAAAGAGGATGATAATACCTCTCCTCATCATGATAAAGTTCAATTTAATTCTTTTTATAAAGCACTAATTCAGAACAACAATTGCCTCAAGGCGACAAACATATGCACGGGGGTGATCGACCCTCACATATGTTTGCTGGTGGCAGTCGTGAAAATGTACTAGTTGGCAGTTTATTACAGGTTCAGAGACGCCCCCGGGGCAGTTTCATGTTGGCTTTCTGCCCCGAGTGACGTAAAAGACAAAATGTAAATTAAAGCCCCGTTGACATACAGTACAATGTAACAAGTCACATAAAGTCACATGCATATTTCCAATCTCTTAAATGCTTTCAATCCAAATACAACACTTGTTTGCATAATTCCAACTCTCCGGTAACAAAAAAGAACTCAGATCGCATGCATCACACTTAAACACCTCTCTGTTCAGGCACTCTTAACACAATGAAGAAAAAAAACTGATAAGTTTCAATTGAGCATAAACTCAATCAGGGCATCTGAGATTGGCCTCGTGAGGATGAAGCAATGTGACAGGCCTAAAGAGGTTAGACGCCAGGTTTATCCAATTACGGCTCAGCAATAAACAATCCCAGAAACCCTCTATCCCCCAATCGGCTCATTGCTCCCTCTCCCTCCTCACTCAGTTTGAAACTTGACCCACCATCTGTATCCATATACCGCTGACGGATGCCCTTGTGCTGAGCACTGACACTACTTGTGATGAGTGCGCAGGACTTACGCCTGCCAATCTGCGCAAGTAGCAAACAGCCCTCGGTGCCCCTGCACGCTAAGCAAATATTCACAGCCTCTGATGGCGTCTTTTTTTTTTTCCAGATTAGTGGAGAGCCGTCTGCAGATGATGATAATGAGACACTCTATTTCCCCTACTCTGGCCATTTGAGAGACAGTCAGACGGCCGGATAATCTGGTTTGCGCTGGGGGCCTCATCCATTGAGTCCCACCGTCGCGTTGACATTAGCACTAAGATGTATTAGCACATTAGCCTGAATGGGCGATGATGTGTTCTCAGTCAGTTAAGCGGCGTATGATAGCGGCTGTGTTATGGTTATGGTGATGGCTTTATGGAGTCCTTGACAACTCCATTGATCTCCAGACGCACCTGCTAATGCCTACAACCAAGTGTGCGAAAGAAGAAGAAGAAAAAAACAGAGATTTGTGAAGACGATGGAATTTACGAAACACAACCACAGGCTGGTGAAGAGCGAGATTTAGCTTAATTAAGACAGTTAAATAAAACCTGCTAAAAAGAGAGTTTTTAATGGATAACAATTTCCTGTGTTCTCGAGAATCATACTCAAGACTATATATCACGACTAAGTGAACTGGTTTAAAGTGGAAAGAAATCTGTTTTGATCCTAATTTTGTGGTCTGGATGTTCCTGGAAAGCAGGAGCCCTGCAGTCTAGTCATTACATGCCACAGGCCATAGACACAGATCTATAAATGTTTGGTATTAAACGGACCCATTGATGGCCTGCCCTCACTCCCTTTGCTCCCGTTAATGGAGCTTTTATGAATCTCAGGCCTCATTTGTCTCTCATGGTTAGGGGCTTTCTGCAGTCTGAATTGTGTAATAATGGCAAACCCAATTTGCTTTGTGCTACGTTAATCTCAACACGCCCCTTCCCTCTCTTTCATGCTTCCCTAACTGCATTCAACTCATTCATCAATGATTCTATTATCACTCTCTTCTTCTAGCTGTGTGTGCGTGCACGCGCGCGCGAGCGAGCGTGTGTGGATTCATAAAATAAACCCAAATTATGCCACTCTACTCGTAACAGAAAAGTAAAGCAACACTGATGAAATTTTGAAAGAAAGAAAGAAAGAAAGAAAGAAAAAAAAAGCCATTAATGACGGAGCCATTATCTCCTTTAAAATTCCTTTTTTGTTCAACATAAACCAAAACATTTCCTCAAACAATTAGACCATTTTTAATGAATGTCTTAAAAAAAAAGTAACAATGCAGACTCAGTAGGGCTACTATTTAAGCTGCCGGTTTTGCAGTAAATTGCTGATTGGGGTTAAAGCGCTCACATCTGTTTGGGGAATAGACATGCTGGTCTCAACACAGTCGCTTTGCCTGCACACGAGGAAAAAAAAACACAAAGCAAAAACCCACAAAGCAGTGACCTTTCTACAACAGGCTTTTCCATTACACAAATATCTTTCTGGTCCTCTTTTTCTCTGCACACAAACCACTTCTTTCATGTGGTAAAAAGATGCTTTGAATGAAAACATTCAGAAGCCACACCGTTCTCTAAATTGGTTACTTTAATAGTGGAAAATATCAAAAGAGTTTGTTTTTCAATTATTTATTTGGCATGTTTGCCTTTATTAGACTACTGATAGTGTAGTTAGAGGAAAGGAGTGTAAGAAAAAGCTCCATAGACCAAATCAAATCATTAACGTTACAGTTGTGTGGTATTCTCCTTAATTATTCATCTGCCAGAGTATCCCGCTAAGAAAGTTTTTAATCTGGCTCTGAATTGCATTAAAACCCACACACGGTGACAGCGCTGATGGGTTCATAGAGAGTCAGTATAAAAAATACGGTGGTGCCATTTTAACACTTCACCGTTTTTTTTGTTCTTAGAGCGTTTCACAAAGTCCTTGCATGATAAAAGCAGCACGAGAGAAAGGAGATGATGGAGAAGTTCACAAGTAAGCCTTGTAATCCACACCATTCTCCTACATTGATAATCTGTTACAAAGATAGAGTCAGTCCTTGGTATTCTGACGATAGCGGAGCTAGGAGAAGATGCAATCCAACAAACTGAAGCAATCCGATAACACTAGTTGTGTTTTGCACAAATATTGGGAGAACACAGTTATGCAGCGCGACTATTTCATCTGTTCACAAAATATGATCACGCTTAACTCGCTGACGGAGACCAATCACCTTTTAAAGCCATTAAAATAAAATCCGTTGGGCACACTTGCAGCCGTCTTTCTGGAATCAAAATGAAATAGCGTTTGAAAAGTTGCACAAATGCATTGCGTTGCTGTTTTCTCATCGTTCTGTTATCAATGTACAGCACAGCAGCTGCACTACACCACCGTTCTAATAACAGTGTGTACGTAAGAGAGTGTAAAGTACGAGTGCGTAATAACAGACTTTCTGAGAAATGTTGGCATTAAACTTTCAAGGCTTCATTACTTCCATTGCCACAGGAAAGCACATCAATTTGAAAAGACCTGCTTACTGTGAAATTTACAAGCTTTTATGTATTTTTTTTTTGTGTGTGTGTGTGTGTGTGGGGGGGGGGGGCTGTTACTACCGTGCTGCACTGTGCTTAGTGTATGAATTGTAGCCTCAGTTTCCTGTTCTCAGCTGACAGGAGCATCACCTGGTGCGGTCTTCTGCTGCTTCAAGGTTCCAGGTGTCGTGCATTCAGAGATGCTCTTCTGCATATCTTGGTTATAACAAGTGGTTGCTTTCTTATTGGCTTGAAGCAGTCTGGCCATTCTCCTCTGATTTCTGACAACAACAGGGCATTGTTGTGTAGAGCTGCTGGATATTTTCTGGAACATCTCTGTAAACCCTACAGATGGTTGCGTGGGAAAATCCCAGTGATGGTCTGAAATGCTCAGACCACCTTGTCTGGCACCTTTCGCCCCCATTTTGAAGCTGGTTTTGAACTTCAGGAGGTTGTCTTGACCGTGTCTACATGACTGCATGGATTGACTTGCTGCCATCTGATTGGCCGATTAGATATACGTATTAATGAGCAGCTGAACAGGTGTACTTAAAGTGCCCAGTGAGTATATACTGTACAACTCAACTCTGAAACACTGTATAATTATTGCTATTAAAGCAACAAAAAATACAAATAGCTTGCTTTTAAAAGGTTCTAGGTAACTTTCAGTCAAAAAGGGGTCATCAGAGATGTGAGAACACAAAGAGCAGCTCTGCTCGATGCCAGAAAACAAGAAGCAGCCTGTCTTAAAATGAAATGGGCTGAACCACCTTACAATTCTATACAAGCGTGTGAGCATATTTTACTTCCTAATGAATAAAGCGCTGTGATAATCAATCTCTTCATCATGTAAATTAGCTACTGTATCCAGCACCAAGTATGTCTATCAAGTTGATTATCTTGATTTCAATGCATAAGACATTTATTCGCTTGATTCGCAAATCCTCAGACGTGGACGTGCTATCTGTGGAATACGTGATTCCAGCTCGTCTCACAGGTTGAACGTTACTTTGAGGGAACAGCCACTGCGTCTTGTTCAGTTTTCCAGACACCACTGTGACTCTGTGAGGTACGCGTGAGTGTGACTGCGAGACAGGTCACTGGCAGCAGCGATGGCACGGTGAGGAAAAAAAAAGGAATGAAGCGCACGCACTTTCTGAACCTGTGAAGTTCAGTCGCGCATTTTAATTAAACGCCTTAATTAAAATAAACATTTTTACCATTAAAAACAGTGCTGTGACTGCCTTATTGCTGCATGCATTGATTTCATCAATCATAAAAAGTTAGTGCCTTGATTTGTTTTTCTTCTTTTTACACTACATACCTCTATTTTGTTGAGGCCTTAAGGAGGTCATGCACAGCAGAGCCTCTTTTTGGAAGTGCAATGATCTGACCCTGCTGCTGACCTCAGGGTCTCTCCTCAGGCATCTCTGTGGAGGCCTCAGAGTTCTTTTATCTAATTTTGGAAGACAGGACGGGACCTTGCTGTTCCCTTTTAGATTAAAGGAGAAAGAGTTGCGTTCACCTTATCGTGAAGAGAGTAGACTGCTAGAAAAGTATAAATGCACCCAGACCTGCTTGAAATGAGTCTTACCACTTGACAGCCATGTTGGTAACGCACCAGAGCGGCTATTTAAATGCTTATTTTCAACGGGGGAGAGCCATGATTTTTATTTCGTATGTCACTGGGGCGTAAAAACTATATGTACAGAACCACTCGAATATCTGATAAAAAAAAAAAAAAACACTTCAAAAGATGGGTGACATTAGCTGAAAAAGAGAGGTTTTAAAAAGCAAATTATACTTCTACTCAGCATGTGCACGGTTACACAACATTACCGCTTCAGTGATCAAGGTCTTCAGCTTATCCCGCGAAAGCACTTGAACAGAAGCCATGCTAATTCAGGTTATGGATACAGTAAGCCAAGAATAACTATGAGCACACTTACCAAACTTCTTTTCAGTGATAACGAGTAGATATGCTTGTCGCCACACGCTGGGTACGTTTATTGTGCACGTGGAGTGCAGCACCGCGACTCATGTGCTCCCCAGCCTGGTGTCATGAGAAAACTTGAATTAGTCACAATTTATTATTTATTTTAATGACAGTCAGCACAACTTTGAAACTTTTGGATATTCTCATCTGCAACATGTATGTTGTGAAGACTCTTCGAGGCCACATCACCCTGTTAACTAAGAAATAACAGCGTATTTAAAATAGAAAAATGTGTGTGTCTCTGGTGCGAGTGGCAAGTGTATCAAGCACTGTCACAACACTAGTAATGCTCTGGATCTGGGAGGATTTGTGCAAGGTATCACATTTTTTTGGCGTCTTTACTTATCGGCGCAGACGAAACATGTAATTTTCAATCACGCAGCCTTTGCCGATGTCCGGCTACGGTCTTAGAGTGTTTTTCAGCTGTATGAATTACCTGCCTTGGTTTTGATTTATTTGACTCAATCCAGCTGCTAGTTACATGAACAGGTACAGTTGAGTGCTTTATCCAGCCGCAGTGGGATGACTCTCCTGTGGAGAATCAAGTCAGCAGATTGACAATTTCTGCGGCTGCAGGTCAGACAAAACAGCCCCTGTGGCTCAAAATAAACCCACTTACATTCTAGTCTTAGTGTTTTTTTTTTTATTTTTTAAACTTCAATCCATATTAGTTATCGCAGAATGGCTAGTTCACAGTTGAACTGTTAAAATAAAAAAGTGGCCAAGGGAGGTAATTAAGATAGATGTTTAAAAGCTGATATCTGCCAATGAAAGTGCAACAACACACACACATTTACTGGAACACGCTGGCTTCGTATTAACATTTTTTCCTGTCAAAAATAGCCTTACAAATAAGCCAGAATAAGAAAGGCGAAATGAAGATTACATTATGAAATTAATCTTACATTAATATTGCCAAGAGTTATTAAACCTTCAGGGCAAAGCTTGAAGCGCACGTCTTCATTTACATTTCCTGTAAATCGTGTGTTATAATGTTGCCGTGAGATAAAACGGGGAGCCTAACATAGGAAACGTGGTTGTGCGTACGCTGCAGATTGTAGCCGGTGGTTTTCAAGGCTGCATGAAAATGCTGCTGAGAGTGTCCTACACGCTCTGATGACTCATCCTGGAAGCTCCCCTGTGTTAAATTCTGTTCAGGATCAAAGCCATTCCCAGCAATTTGTGATGGGTCGGAATTGGCAGAGAGGTCCTGATCCTTTGTTGGCTTGTTTTGAGTTGTTTTGCCTCATCACTATTTGCTTAAATACTGTAAAAACACATTAGGCCACTGAGCTGTATATTAGCAGCAAAGTGCGAAGTCTGAATAATAAAAAGAGGCCTGCCTCTTTAGATACTGATGCTGCTGCTAATGTTCCAATCTCACTGGACGCATGGACAACTATACAGCCCAGAGTGATATTATTTGGCATTTCTAATCACAGACTGTACATATCACCAGAACATCACAAACTAATTTGTGAACTCCCATTATGAAGCCCCTACTTGAACAGTTTAGCCACCGACATCTTTCTGTCCCTCAGCCTTTTGTCCCTGAACTACACACCATAACATGTAAGATATGCAAAGTTTTTGGCTAATAGCTCTTTGGGAAACACCTTGCTGGTGCAAAAATACTATTTTATACCTGTCAAACGACGTTATCTTTGGCAGTTTTCTTAGATTCAGCTACAGAAATGGAAACAAATGATGTATTTTTGCAACAGCCTGCTAGAAACAAAGTGTCCAAAGATACAATTTAAATTCGGTCCTTTGCTAAGTTGCCTGTTGTGTGAACACAATACTGGTTCATCTCTTGAGTTTGGTGCCTTGTGTATGCTTGAATGATTCATAGGTCAGTTTTAAGTGGCTTTAACCAAAAGAAAAAAAAAAAATCTTTTGAAAATGGTCGGGTACACAGACTGCACTGAAAATGAGTGGAACAAACAGCCAAAGACCTTCAGAAAGCCTGGAAAACTACTCCTCGTGGCTACTTTAAAAAAATGACCAAAAAGACCCTTAGAAGCAAAATATTAAGAAATGAAGAGTTTACTACAGGACTATATGTGATAATCACTGTCAGTGTATTTGTACAACTTTTAAATGTAGCTCAGTGGTGACCTACTGTGCCAAGCTAAACCATGCAGTCACATGGACAAACACTTTTTGGAGGAGGGACTTAGCAAAGAGCCAATTACACAGTAATGCAATTTGCTACTTCAACCTGACCAAATCTGACTATCATCTCTCCGTTAAAGGCAAATTAAACCAGTCTATACACCTGCCTGTATTTATTCAACCAAACCTTAAGGCCCTTGTGCCAGTGTGTTTTAAAGGTCAAATTAAATACAGCTTTCATCATCAGCATCAGCCGCTAGACACTTAAAATCATCGAATCAGGTCACCCTCACTCTAAACCAGCTCACGAGCACGAGCCAAAATGTCCCCACTTTAGAAAATTTCTCATCTTTTCTAATCTTGTTAGGACATTTGGTGCTCACTGGATAGAATTATAACAGTACACACATTTGCAGAGCGCACATGCAGAGCGAGAGTCACAAATGCGATTTGGACCAAATTAAAATGCCAGCACTGCCTGAGCATCTCAGTGCGTAGTACGCAGTATGTATTTCAGAGAACGAGATAGGCAAACGATAAAAAAAAAACGACTTTGAGAGAGGAGTAAAGAGAGCGTAGGAGTTTGTGTGAAGGAGAGCGCTTCATCTGTGCTGTGAAAACATGGCACAGAGAAAAGGAACAGCAAAAAAGAAAACAAGAGCGCGGAGGAAGAGGAGAAGGGGGGACAGGGCGGAGGACGAAGGGCGTACTGGGATATGTGAGTGAATGCCAACCGGACAGTTTTTGTTATTATACTCTACTACCAGAGGCTGCCAAAACACCACCTACACACACACACACAGGCTCATATACACATGAAGCACAAACAGGCTCATACTTTGAGCATGTGTGTGTGAGTGTGTGAAGGAGAGAAGCTGAAAGAGCGAGAAGTAGCTTGGGAGGAAGGGGAGGGATGAAGACGAGGAGGCCAGATTGCAGGAGCAGCTTTCGGAGCATATCTCAATTCGCCGGCTACACTGACGGCAGTGCACGCTACCGCACACGTCGTCTCTGTCACACTCTCTCCGCCTCTGTTTGCCTCTCCCTCTGTCTCCATCTCACACGCAGTACACATGCAAAAGATGGACACCCGGCAATGTGGCAGAAAGTGAAAAGGCGGGAAAAATGTGATCTTCGGTGATCGTTATTGTGCAACACAAATCCCGGCATAAATAAAAGTCATCTTTTTGTTTGCTTTTAATCTTTCCTTTGAAGCGGAGCTGCTCTGCGAGCAGAAATAAGCTCACTGGCTGAGTTCAAGCTCGATGCACGGAGTCAGAGATCCACAGCAGTTTGGAGAATAAGTTGGCAAACTGCCAAATTTTATGGGCAGAGCATGTAAGTTTTTGATAAACCACGAAAAGAATCTGTTCTTCTCCCTGTAATAATGAATTCATGAAAGGCATTTTTTGCTTAGCTTATGTGGAAGTTCAGTCAAGGATGACCAGCTGCAGCAGGAATTAACTTAAATAAAGGGACCCATCAAATGTGGCCTCTGAATCACTGTAGCTTACGAAAGCCTCTGCTGAATAATAAATCCACTTTATCGTTTTCTTGTAACTGGTTTATTTTGTAACTGACCACAGCTACTGTGAAGAAAGAATCTTTTACCAGCCATCATTCAAACCTACAGGTGGTGAGCGATACCTTTAAAGCCGACCCAATTCAATGTAATTCTAACCTTGATCAGCGTTTCTGTTTATCTGGGACACCTAGACAAACACAAGCATCCCATTAGATTTATAAGAGATACGCCGAGGTTATGTTGTCCAGCTGACAGGAAGGAACCGCAATTTGTCACATGGGAACAGAGAACATCACCTAGGAGAGATGGACATCTGGAATGAGAACAGGGAGAGACGGGGGGGGGGGGGGGGGCCAGGGAAAAAAAATAAT
>JAVDPK010001422.1:113795-127961 GCA_034780415.1 Cichlasoma orientale | reverse complement strand
CGCCCCCCCCCCCCACAGGGAAAACAAATAATGAGAAAGAGCATGAGAGGAAATGAACATCTAGCTATAACACAGGCCTGAAGGGCATATACTTTAGCGTTTACCTATTTTTAATGTAAGCACAGTCTGTGCAGTGCCACAAGCCTGAATGCATAGATTATTGCAAACAAGGTGGTTTAGTGCATGACCAAAGGTGTTGGAGGGAGTTTCACACCTGCCACGAGCGAGTGCAGCAAGATGTACTTTATTGACAGAAATTTTGAACCAGAGGCAGTGATAGCAACACATTAATATTTGTCCCTGGCAAAAAAAAAAAAAAGCAGTGTAATTTACTGCCTTCTTTATACAGTAGCACACATTAAAGGGTTGTACATATTAAAAATATGCCTACAATTTTTGTATTCCCAAAGTTTAACAAAAAAAAAAAAAGCTATTGTGTGGTTAAAATCCAAAGTGAAACATCAACTTTAAAGCAAAGTTTATGTTAAACTAACCCAACTGTACACATGCATATTACCTAACAAGCTGCAATCAAAGACCGGCACACTGCTTGTTCTGTTGGAGGGGTCTTCCTGTTTGAAGGACTTTCTTCCTCCTCACGTTTGCCAAATGTTTGCTGCAGGGAATGCTGGAGTTCCCTCTTTGGGTTTTCACCTTTAGACAACTGAGTTGGCTGCCACAATGAAATATAGACGATCTCAGCTTAAATCATAAAATGTGTAAGAGAACACGCTTATTTCAAGATACATACAGTACTATGCAAACGTCTCAAGTCACCCCTCAAATCGTTTTGCTTCAAAGAAGCCAGACTTTGTCATTTTCTAAAGTGGTCTTGAGCTGTAGCCCTCCAGGATTTCTAAAGATCTTCTACAGTTTTTCTTCTTTGCTTGTTCCACTCATTTTCAGTCCAGTCCTTGTACCTGATTATTTTCAGCAGTGTTTGTTTGTTAAGCCACTTAAAACCGATCTGTGACTCATTCAAAAGGCACCTAACCCAAGGAGGGGATGAACCGGTGTGTGTCTACATTTAACAGACGACTTAGCAAAAAACCAATATTAAATTTTATCTTTAGGCACAACAGCCTGTTGCAAAAACACATCATTTGTTCCCAGTTCTTTAGCTGAAACTAAGAAAAATGCCAAAAATAACAGTTTGACAGGCATAAAATACTATTTTTGCAACAACAAGGTGAGTCCCAAAGAGCTATTAGCTGAAAACCTGGCATATCTCAGGGTAGTGTGTAGTGAGTGGTTAAAAAATGTATCAAGTGGAGGACAAAATAAGTGGCAGGCCTAAAAAAAAAATACAGCAGATGAAAGTCATGTCCTTAAGAAATAAAAAAGATCCTGACAGAGGACCTGAGAGATGCAGCTGGCCCTTCAGCTGATCCATCAATTGTTTGTTGAAACCTCATCAGAAATTGTTGTTAGACTTATACTCTGTTTTTGCCTCATATACTGTATTTCCATGTATGTTTGCACGTTTCAACACCCATTTACCAATTTCCTTGACGTGGCTCGAGACCTTTGCACAATACTGCATTGGTCAAAGAGAAAGTAGAAATTGGCTAATTGCTAAATGCTATGGGCGAGTGAGAAAACTTGAATCTCAGTTGTATTTATGACTTTACGGCAGGTTTTTGGTTTAGCTTTCCCAGAAATACGGGGTGACTACCTTCAGCACAAACAAGCTACCTGCAATAAATGTGCTCATTAATATTTCTCTGGATTGGTTGATGGACCGTGGAACCTTGGCCCAGCGGTCAGGGCGCTGACAGAATAGTTAGCTATCATTTTTTCAGGTCGACGAGTATCCCTGCCTAATTTAGCAACTATTAGGCTGTCTGGTAGGCCAACTCCAAACCAAAAGTCAACCACATTTCCAGGCCTCAGTGTTGACTTCATATGCTTTGCTTCACCCTGAGGCAAGATATCAAGTTTTGTTGAAAACCAGGATATGTATTTTTTTTCTTGATTAAAAAAAGAAAATGTATGTTTTTACAATCCAATCCAAAGGGATGACTAATTGGATTAAGCAGCCTGTTAAAAAAAAAAAAAGTAAACATGTGATGGTTTAAATGAATATTATAATGAAACCCTTTAGACATACAGTAGCTGCACTGATTCAAGCAGCAGCGCAGTTACAACGTGTCCCGGTTAGATAATATTCCAACCCATGTCAGGATCCACGCGGAGTGTTAAAATGTTCATGATGATCTGTGTTAATATTTACAAAATGAAACTGTGTCACTGCTAAAAGGCATGTAATCTATGGCTTTTGCAGAATACTTGAAGATGAACCATGACAAAGCTTGAGGGGGTGTAAGTGTTTAAAACCTTAACTTGTGCAGCAGTTTAAATCAGTGAGGATTTTTTTTTTTTTTTGTGTGTGACTTTGCTGAAATTCATTTCTCATACGGCACGAGGACCTGAATTCTGAAGCCGAACTGTTATTACTCTCGCATAAAGAGAAAAGACCAGAGGCAAAGTACAATGTAGATGAAATAAATTTAATTTAATTAAACTGTGGCCCGGCACAGAAACTGTACTCTGGAGCTTACACAAAGTACAACTATGAGAAAACTCCTGGTTTGGTGCAGAAAAAAAGGCCACTGCCACATTTAGCACAAAAAAGTCAATAAAAATATAAAAATTAATAAATAAAACCCACTACCCAACTACAGTGAGGGTGTATGGCTTGTATAGTCTGGACCTCCCTGCTCGTGCTCTACTATTCCCTATTCTTGTTCATCAGGTTGTGCACTAGACACTTGTCCCCCAGCGCTAGACAGCCGTCACCTAGTTCTCCTGTACTGACACCTTTAATGTCCATTACTTTAGCAATCAGAGTTTAAATAAAACTAATCTGTAGACGCTTCAGACACACGACGAACCCGATCAGAGAACAATGCCTTTGAGTTTATTCTCAAGTTCTCCTAGTTGTTAGGTTCCATCCATATACAGTAAAAAACAAACGAAAAACATGGATGTAGCTGTGACTTAAACCTGCATTCTATCTGATGGTCACCAGGTGGCGATAGCTGTGGCAGCAAAAAGACTTCCTGTCCTATAGAAGTCTATGGGACTGAGTTTATGGTCTCAGTCACTCTTTATGGGTCATATTGAATACAAAAATGAACTCTATTTTGTAAATCTCTAATTATTAGTGGTATGAAACTGCACGTTTATTGGCTAACAAGGCGCCCTTCACAAGCCATTAGCCAATGAGCATGTGGATTCATAGTCAGACCCGCCCTTTCCCATCACATTCAGTTTTTTGCAACCAAGATGGCATTATCGTTAACGCTCATCTTGAGGCTTCAAAACACCACTTCAGAAACCAGTGGGTGACGCCGCGGTAGCTACATCCATCTCTTATTCTGTCTATGGGTCTACCATGTTTAATTACTCACACAGGCACTACAGGAAGAGTCGTGGTAATTCATCTGATCTGCTCAGCTATGGTGAAAAACGTCAGCTTCGGTGATTAGAGACAAAAGCAAAAAAGAAAAAAAAATCTATTTTTTTTGTTTGCAATTTTGTTTAGAGTGAAAAAATATACCCGGACTTGTCTGAGAAAACAAATAAAGGAAAATTGTATTTCATTCTACTTTAGGGAGTGAAATGTCACTAGGAGGAAATAATTTTTAGCAATAAAAATAAATAAAGATATATACTACATCACATTGTCTTTTTCCTTTTAATTTACTTACACAACAACCTCGGCGTAGGCTGTCCGTTCTAACATAATTTGAGTGATTTTTTTTCCACCTTATGTAATAGAACATATCAAGTGTTGGAGGTATACCAAACAAGTGTACGTCTAAAGGAATTGGGCCCTAAAATTAGCTCCAGTTCCTTTTTCTTTATAATATTCAAAAATGTGAGACCACCAACTTCATGTGTGAAGCAGTGGAGAAAATGGAGCTTATGTATCAAATTTAGCATGAATGCTAATCAAAAAAAAAAAAAAAAAGCCATGCCAAAAAGCTGCCCTGTGGCCAGGTCTACCATAAAAATAAACACAACAGGTAACATCCCCTTCTGACTAGGCTTCGCACCATAAGATGATAAAAATAACCACCTTCATGTCAGAACCCTGCCCACACTCTCCTCAAACCACTATTCTTGTTTTTCAGTGGAGAAGGAAACGCACATCAGAGCGGCTCGGGAGTCTATTTGGCTTTCCTTTGGTGTCAACACAACATGCTGCTCCTGCGCTAGATAAATGTACAGAGTTGTGGCAGTTGCAGATTTAGCAGAGAATATCATGGCTTTAGATAAAAATAAATAAAAGTAGAAATACAGGGTGCATTTACTGCTGCTCCGAGTCCACAGATGCTGGGGAGAAAAGAGCGAAAATATGACCCTGGGGAGAGGAAAGTGAGCAATATACAGGAGCTCAGTGGGGCCTGCTGTTAGAGCCACAACCTTTACACCGTCCTCCCCTGGGACTGGTCAGGTGACGCCTGGTATCAATATTTAACACGCTACATCCTGACTGGACTTATGGCCGCATCAGAGGGAGACAAATGCACCAAGGCACACAGACACACAGGCAGTGGCTCACATGAAAGCGCATTACAAAAGGTTTGCACGTTTAGTGACGCACACACATAATGGTGCTGAAAGGTCACGGTGAGGCTCCACATTTATCCTTTTGAACCAAGTTAACTGAGGTGTTACTGTAACAGGAAAACAGTCATATTAAAGCCACAATATACCCATTAAAAAAATGAATACACTGAAAAAAAAAACAGGAATATATTAAATCTTTTAGTCAGTTGGATGACTGGCTAAAAGATTTTTAGTTTTCACCACATAACAGCTGCAAAGCATTTAAAAATAGATCTCGTGAATCTATTTTTGTCATTTTAATTTAATAATTTAAGTCAAGTCTTACCCAAGGACTCATTCAGTGGCTGCTTCTGATCATGTTCAATCTCCTTCTGATCATATTACATGGTTATGCACTCACCTCAAAGGCTCACAACTGATTTGCTACATGATGGGTTACTCATCTAATATGGAACGCTCATGCAGTAGGGAATGGCGTCATTTGCGTGTCCCTCAAACCATGCATAGTATGAAACATGGATGTAGCCATTATGACGCCACCAGTTGTTTTTGGACTGCATTTTGAAACTTCGACTTTAGCGTTCTGGCTGCTGCCGAGGTGCTTTTTGGCCAGAAGTTGCCATATTGGTTGAACAAGTTATCAGGTAATGCTAGCTTTTTAGCAAGTTGCGACAGCAGCAGAGACGCAGCAGTGAGGCCTAGTTTAACTACTCCAAGTAGTGGAGGTGGGGCCTATCAGACACCAATCACCTCCAGCTGCCGGTGTCCAAGCATCTGTCAATCAAAGCGGCTAAACTAAAAATATTCACTCTCCTGAGACTTACTATGAAGAGCGCAACTATCCATAAAGGCCCAAACCATTTTTAATACACTGCAAACATGCCTTTTAATGCTGCAAAACTGTTTTTTGTTTAACATGGGATTTTACAGGGGTTAACTCACTTTTCAAGCCAGCCTCAAGTGGCCAACAGAAGAACTGCAGTTTTTCCCACTTCCAAATGAACTTTATTTTTCACCCCTGGAAGATGCTGCTTGGCTAAAACCTTGGATGAACACCAACAACACATGAACACAGTGCTGCCGATTATTGAATATGCCGAACAGTTCCTGTTCTGCATTACTTTTCGCAGCGATGCCCTTGTTTTGTCTTCCTGTAAAACCCCTTTTCTTTATAGTTTTACAGGCTACACTGACTGTGAAATTCAGCTCCACCTAAGTTGATCCCCCACTGCTGTCACTCTGGCTGCAGTCCAGGTCACCCCAAGGTGTGCTCACTCACTGCATCGCGTGTCTTAAGTGACTAATGAGTAATTCTGTTAAATAACTGTGATCTCAATACTGATTAAAATAAGTGAGCTGCCCTATTTTAGTTTACAAAAAATGTATAAAATCCTGAATAGATGTTAAACTTCAGCACAGGTGATGAATTACAATAAGGCTAAACCGTTTATCTGTTGGGAAAAATCAGATAATAAGACCGGAATTTTCAGAAGTTCTGCTAAAAGACCTCATCCTTGCTGGCCTCTGAAAATACGTAATCTGCTGGTTCACATTATAAAAACGGGCACACGTGACAATGAAAATGATCAGTAAAGTTCTAGTAATGCTGGTGATTTATTATTCCCATTTTCATGCAGGATATTACATAATTATTCTTTTGTGTTAACTAATGAATCGCTGATGTTGAAAAATATTTAGTTTTATGGACTCTAGCCGAAGTAAAAAGTACAGTTAAGTGCTGTCACCCGGTTCTTTGTGATCCTGAATTTCTCCGATTCCCATCTCTATTGTAATATCTGCAATCAGCCGTGCCCGTCCCATCAAAATGGCATCACACTCAGCTGCACATTACTGTCCTGTTGGACTGTTTGCTCAGTCAAAGCAGGACTTTGAAAGCTTCCTTCTAAGTTAATGGCCCAGTTAAGGAAGCGGCGCCTGCTGTTTTTAGATGCTGTCCAGAAAACGATGCTGACAGGAGCCTTGTTTTACCTCATTTCATCTCATTTGAAGCTCATGTCCTCATTATGTCAGCGCTGCGATGGAGCTGTAAATAAAGGTGGAGGAACAGACAACAAGAGACAGAGGTAAAAGAAGAGAGATAGAGACTTTGTGTCCTGTGGCTTTCAAAATACAAAGGCTTCAATCAGGATATGAGCTCTAATTTGCCAGGACCTGTCAAGCTGGTGCAATCACTCACATTCTGCACACACATGCACACACACACACTCCATCTATAAAAATACAAGGATGCACAAACACAGAGCCAAGAATGCAAGAACCTCAGGGCACTGCTGTACATTTATATATATTATATGTAAGTATATATAAAAGTGTGAGGTTTTGTTCTGTTCCCGGGCCTTGTTCTCGTGCCATGGCTTCGTTGTTTTAAATCTCTCAGTGTGTTAGCGCGTGTGTCTTCTAACCATTCTGATTTTCAGTGTTTTCATTGCCTCACTAAGCTCCAGCAGATGTTTCCCTGCTTTTCTAAAGACCTTCTCAGCAGCCTGGGCGGAATATCAGAATACCTCTTCCTAATCCACTTTACCCACTAATCCCTGCTCCGTAGACCTGTTGGCTTGCTTTTTATACAACACTAGTTCTTTCTCTCTCTCCACCATTCACCGGGGGTCTTAGTGAGATCACTATCGAGGAAACCGGCAGAATTAGTTTGCGTCAACGGGCCAGGGGAGGGATCTTGCTGGAGCTTGATTTACTGATATTCAGAGGAAGTGGAATTGATCGGAGGCTGAGGGGCCGGTCTACTGTCTGCTGGGGCTTTACGGGGAGTGAGTTAAGGTTTCCCATTCCACTGTTGGCCCACCAAAGGGATGGGGACTGGATTTAGCTGCCTGACAAAAGCTTGAGAGGGCTGTGATATGTCATCTGCTGCTGTGGGATACAAGGGGATATTCACAGACACAGCGTAAATAAATGCAAAAGGAACAGCCAGTGCTAGAGACGCGGCACAGACAGCCCACATCCCACAAGCCTGAATGAATGACTGGAGGGTGAGATTTGATTCAGGCGACTGGCAGTGGGACATCTGCAGGAGGAGAGGAACAGAATTAAGCTAACTGGTGCATTTCAATCCTCGTATTCTCAGAGCACTTGCAGTCAAGGGGCCACAGAATCTAAAGACTGGTTCCCTCACTACAGGTTGACAAATGGCCAACCTAATTTTTATGGTCACGTGACCTGACTGCTGCAGTCTGAGGAGGGGTTGGCTGGACTCCACCCAAAAGTGTTTGCAGCACTCATTTAAACACCAGTATTTCCTGTAGTGCAGTGATATCAGACTCGTTTTACTTCACAGGCTCAATTTGGTCTCAAGTAGGTCCAGACGAGACCAGTAAAAACATCAAACAAAGACCCAGCAGTTTCATTTTTTTTCTGGTATATGTATATAATCTGAACAAGCGAGACCCAGACAACAGAGGCTAAGCTAAGGATGCACATTTAAAATGCAGGGCAAGAGCCTACAATTGGTTGTTGTAGGGCAAGCAGCAGAGAGTGAGTAGGCAGGCGGGTTTTCCCAAAAAATGGATTTCTGGAGATGTGAGCCAGAAACAAGTTTTTGATACGAGTTGAGTTCTGAGCATGAGGCTGCTGGTAAATAGAGTTACCTCACAATGTTGGATGTAGTTGAGATTAGAGGACATAAATCTCTTACTAGTAAGAAGTCCAGGTGAAGCCTTGTGACAAATTACCGGTTGAGATCCACTTGTCCCCTCAGAGGGAAATCAATCAGAGGGTCAAATCAATAATACGCTGTTCTGAATGATAAGCTGAATCCTGTGAGGAAACATTTTTGTCCTGTGGGCATAAATATCTTCCAGGATGACGATGACCCCCAGGACACGAGGGCACGCTCAATGGTTTGCTGGGTATGAAAAAGATATCGATTATATTCCACGGCCTTCACAGTCGACACAGATATCAAACCAAAATGAACTACCTGCTGCTCTCCACAACCATCTTCATAACACTAAATGAGGGAATACCTTTTGAAATAGCAGCGTCCATCCCTCCAGTGGAGTCCCATCTCGTGGCACAAGGTGGCCCAGCATTTTACCAACACACTTCATACTGGTTTTTCTTTTGAAATGTCACCTCTCTGTAGCTTTTAAGTCAGTGTTGACTTGCTACCGTTCGTGGTTCTTTGTTGACTCTTGAGTTCTTGTTGCTGATGTCACAGCTTTCAGAAACATTAGCTGAGTGCTTGAAGTTTTCTATATTTACTTGCCTTTTTACTGATTGCCTGAAAGTACCTGCTGTTCACAGTTACATTTGTGGCATGTGGCAAATAACTGATTTACAGTAACTTGGCATAGCAACAGCAATGGGGAAAAAGTGAGGGAAATTGCCACCTAAAGGTACACTATACTGCCAAAAGTATTCACTCACCCATCCAAATCATTGAAGGTCCATAATGCTTTCTGCAGAGTCAATCGCTACAGACCTCCAAACTTCATGTGACCTTCAGATTAGCTCAAGAACAGTGTGCAGAGAGCTTCATGGAATGGGTTTCCATGGCCAAGCAGCTGCATCCAAGCCTTACATCACCAAGTGCAATCCAAAGCGCTAGATGCAGTGGTGTAAAGCATGCCGCCACTAATCTCTAGAGCAGTGGAGACGTGTTCTCTGGAGTGATGAATCACACTTCTCCATCTGGCAATCCAAAGGATGAGTCTGGGTTGTTGGGGTTGTTTTTCAGGAGTTGGGCTCGGCCCCTTAGATCCAGTGAAAGGAACTCTTAATGTTTCAGCATACCAAGACATTTTGGACAATTTCAAGCTCCCAACTTTATGGGAACGGTTTGGGGATGGCCCCTTCCTGTTCCAACATGACTGCACACCAGTGCACAAAGCAGGTCCATAAAGACATGGATGAGCCAGTTTCTGGAAGAACTTGACTGGCCTGCACAAGGTTCTGACCTCAACCTGATAGAACACATTTGGGATGAATTAGAGAATTAGAGACTGTGAGCCAGACCTTCTCGTCCAACATCAGTGTCTGACCTCCCAAATGTGCTGTTGGAAGAACGGTCAAAAATTCCCATAAACACTCCTAAATCTTGTGGAAAGCCTTCCCAGAAGAGTTGAAGCTGTTATAGCTGCAAAAGGTGGGCCGACATCATATTAAACCCTCTGGATTAAGAATGGGATGTCACTCAAGTTCATATGCGTGTGAAGACAGACGAGTGAATGCTTTTGACGAGTGTACGTCTTCTGCCCGTGTCCTCAGGTTCTTCTGGAGAAATTATTTTCAAAATTTTTCCAAACTTCCCCTGCAGCATAAATAGAATGCAAACAAATAAAAATGTTAACTTTCAAAAACATCTGATGGCATTTAGCCAGACTACGTTTCTGACCTGCTCAAATTTGATTCGTGCTATGAAAGCTGAACGGTTCAACCAAATTATTCCCATCTTTTGTCTAAATGAAACAGGATGAGATATCAAAACGACCAGTAGCTGGAACTTAAGGGTTTAAATGCCAGCATGTTCTGCATATCAGAGTAATCTGTAGGTTTTCTGTTTGCACCATGCTATTTTCTCACTTTGTCTCTTAGCAACGGGCACTTTGTCAGCCCTGTCAGAGCATTCGGCACGAGGTGTTACGACAAGGTGTGGGCAGCCGACATGTCTTCAACTGAGTAAGTTAGATTCTCTGAGGTTTTAATGCTCATTAGAGATCAAAAACAAGCGAGACAACAGTCACTGCTAACTTCCTCACAGCTGACTGAGGTTTTTTTTTTTTTTTTTTTAGCAGCAGAGCTGTTTATCAGTCACACAAGTCCGTTTTTAAGGTTCTGAGGTAGTTATTGTGGTTCAAGCCAGCATCATTATGCTTGTTTCTAAATGTATCACTCATGATAAATTACTCACTATCATATGCTACTTAGTAATTTATGCTAGCATACAGGATTCACAGTAAAAGCTTCAGCTATCTACTACTGTACTGTATGACCAAATAATGACGTTCAAGCCAGGCACTTACTGTAGCTGTTGCTTGCATTCATTTATTATTGCTGTATAAAATGAGTCAATCATAACTGCATCTCTATTTTCAGTCTACATAAAATAAGTTTTCAAGACCAAAAATTTACAGATTACAGTTTAAGGTTAATAAAATTTTCCAGCCAGTCGATCCAAAAACTGGCCCATATACTGCCGATCCCCGTGCAGGTGTTTGTGCATCGCCCCCACCCCTGATTCATTAAGAGCTGCCATCACATGGCTAATGTAGCACTAGCGGTGGACTGGGCCAACCACAAATTACTGATATATCTGTCCAATTACCTACCTGAGTGTATTTCACCTTCTAGTGCTGCCTGTCTGCTAAAGCCAAAGAGAATGAAAAAGAGCAGGGATGAAAAACATGACGGATGAATTGTAGAAAACCACCTGAGAGTAGTGCAGCAGCAATTGCGTTTTCATGAAAACATGTATAGGTGGTTTTTGATATACCAATTTCCAGAGGCTCATAAATTCAAAGAGACCATTGTACCGCTCCACTTTGACAGTAAGGAAATTGACAAGTGACTGAATAAAGCCAGAAACTTGCCTCCATCCCAAAGTACTCCTTAAAATCACTCTACTGCAATATTCTGAAAACTGCACCCATTCCCTCCCCCCCCCCCCCAACACAAGGTGAATGGCAGCATGTAACTTTAAGAAAAATGTTGCAAAGAAATTTATTTAAGTCAGTGGACATTTAAATTGTTCAATGTAGAAATATTATTGAACAATGGAGGGGAAAAAAAGCATCTGATAACCTTTCTTGCACTTCCACGCATGACTTTTTGATTTAGATACTTTTCAACTCTAAAAAAATGCTTACTTCAAGCAAACCAGTGGGAGGACCACTTTTTCTATATTTCAGTCTTTTCATTCATTTGAAGTTCACTCAAAATTTCATTTGACAGTTGGACCGAGGCAGAGCTGGTGAGAGGGACGGAGACTGGCATCTGACAGGCGGTGATGGACCAAGATCCCAGAGAGAAGCAGAGGGTAAGGAGGGAAAGAAGGGTGGAGGGATGACGAAGCTGAGAGGCAGATGGAGATTCGGCTCTTGCTCCCTCTCCCTGGGGAGACAAACAGCCAATCTGAACTACAGAGAGAAAGTGATGGAAATAAAACAGAGGGAGAGGGAATATAAAGAAATGCCAAGTCATTTTTTTTTTTTTTAGTTACCAGTATCTTCACATTTATTCTGCACATTTGCATGCTAGCAGGTCCACTCAGCTACAGGTAAAACAATGTTTGAGCGGTTTCTGTTTATAGTAGATCATAAAAAGTGAAAGAAAGATCCAAAGGCTAGTTGTTCTGGTCCAAAAATGAAACCAAACTCAAAATAGTCCATGAAACTGTCACGAAAACTCCTTTTTTTTTTTACATTGTAACAAAGTACTTTAAAAAGTACTTTATTTTGGTTTGTAAGTATCTTTCAAGGCTCGTGCAAATTTGTTTTTGAAACGTCCCAAGTTATGACTCATCACTTAAATAATTTAGAAAATTGAATAATTTGCTTTAACCAGTAGACTACAGGTTACCTTTTGCTTTATTACTGCTTTAAAGTGCTTTACCATTTTTTTCCCAACTGGGCCAGTAGGCTAATAACAAATATACAACTAACTTAACTGTTGTAACTTTTGTTAAGTCAACCTCCAGTAGGAGTCCCAGTCATGCAGGCCTAGAGACCATCAGAGACCCTCTTGTAACCACCAGTCGATTGGGACAAATATGCATTCCCTGATCTAATGGCAAGTGGTTATATGGTGCTGTGCGATCACTCACAGTTTGCATGGAAGAAGCCACTCATCACAGACCCCCTGAGTGGTAGTGAAAGTGTGAAAAGTGCAACGCAAGCTGGAAATGGAGACATTCGCCTTCAAAGTAAAAGCTACACCCTTTGAAGCAATAAGGCACAACAATCTCCGTTTCTGTTTGTGTCCCACTTTCTTTGTTCACTACCACTTGGTGTTTCGTTAGCAAGTGTTTCCAGACAAACTGGCATCTTTTATGCAAATCAAGGACTACACAGTGGCAATCTGCTAGTGACCAAAGCGATCAAAAGGAAGTTGTTGTTGAAGCACCCACTTTGCGACCGACTGGCTGGGGATTGCACATCTTTCCATCACCAACTGGACCGGGGTCATCGACTGGACTCTGGGTCCATGCAACTGAGGACTTATATAAAAGTAACATTTTTGGATTTCAGTGAAATGCTTTAAAATAACACCTTTTTGACCATATTTAGCTCACAGCAACACCGTGCAGCTTCACAGCGCTGCTAACACGGCATGACTCTCGGTCTTGTTTTGTTGTTTGACTAAATTTGCCCCTTTAAGGCATTTCTTTGGGCAAGTTGAGAGAGGAGACTTAACATGCAGAAATTAATGAAAAGTAATGATCTGTTTGACACAGAAGACAGCTGAAAACAAAGGGAGAAAAGACGAAAAAAAGTACGAAGACAGAAATTGACAATATAAAAGAAAAGACAGCTAAAAGAAGACAGAGAGAAAAAACAAAGCAAAGGCAAAGAAAGAGGAGTTGAACACAGGCTTCCACTGAATGGTAATTAAAGGGGAAAATGTCATTAATTAGCAAACAGGCCAGCTGTGGCGCTCTTTAAAGCTCTGCTTCCTAACATTAAATATAGATTACAGGACATGCAGAACACACACACACACACACATACGTGGAGACAAAATAACAGTGATGCACAGATCTAATTAGTGGGATTGATTTTCTCTAACCCCAGTGGAGAGACAGCAATAGGAGAGTGAGATTCTCCAAATGCCACTCCTCTGCAGGAATCCTCTCGCTCTGGGGGTATGAAATGAAAGACAAACTGACAGAAAAAGAAAGAAATGGGAGAATGGTGGGAAGGAAAAAGGGAAGATGGGCAGGCAGCTGTCTGTAGACAGAAAAAGCAGTAGGGAAATAAATAAAACCAAGAGGGAAGAAAATTAGGAGGGGAGTGCAGGAGGACGGCTCAGAGTGGCCTTTACAAAAAGTCTTTAGATTACATGAGTTCTGGGAATAGACCTCATAACCATGACAATATCAGCGAGTCGCCCAAAACTTTTATATGATTCTCTCTCAATTATTAATGCAAGTTTGTAACCCTATTCCAATCCTAACCTTAGCCATAAAAGCTGGACTTTAACCAACAAATGTCCTCATGATGACGGTTCTGCACCTAATTTGGGCCCATCAAAGATAGTAAAACACTCCCCACTCACACACAAACAGACTCACAAGGTAAAAGCAGTGGTGGCTGGTAAACACAAGCTTTGGTGTTCTGCAGCACATAATGGAATCCACATAAGATAGTTTGACCTTTTAGGCCTACTTTTTTTCAGGTGACCTCTAAACTGAATATGAATTAAACTATGAAAATGTAGCCAATGTGTACATTTTTTTAATTAGTATGTGTTAAATAAGATGCAGAAAATCAGCAGGAACAAAGACATCTTTTTTTGTTTTTACCAACTTTCTGTATATTATTTGCACAAACAGCAACAAAAGTCATCCCAGGCTGCTCCCTTCTTGTTGTCTGACAATGCAAAGGGATGCTAACC
>JAVDPK010001422.1:87942-103146 GCA_034780415.1 Cichlasoma orientale | reverse complement strand
AACTAAGTTACTTTTTAAAGGAGTAATCGGTAATCAGTAGTCAGACTACTTTTTCAAGGTAACTATGCCATCACTGCCCTGCTTTGCACATGTCCTAACCATCAACCTGAGCTGTCCCTCTGATCGACTCTTTCCTAATCTTGTCCATTCTGGTCACTCCCAGTGAAACTCTTAGCAGCTTCAACTCTGCCAGCTCCACCTCCGCCTCCTGTTTTTCTGTTCTCCAAACCATACATCATAGCAGGTTTCAGTGCCATCTTGCAAACCCTCCCTTTCAACTCACTCCTGACACTCATCTCCACCCACTCTACCCTACCTGCACTCTCTTCTTCACCTCTCGTGCACGCTCTGTTGCTATTTTTGGTTGACCCCAGGTATTTAAACTTATTCTATATTCTGTCTTGCCTCCACTGACATTGATCCTTCTTCTCACCAGAGCATACCTCCACCTCTCCAGGCTCTCTTCCACCTGCTCCCTCCTATCACTACAGACCACAATGTCATCTGTGAACATTACATCCTCACATCATCTGTCAACCAATCCAAAACAGGTTTACAAATTGAAATGAAGACACACGGACATGTTTTTACAGGTGAAGATTGTCGATCAGCTGCTGAGAAATGAACTTGGAGATTAAACTTTATTAATCCCTTGAGGAAGACTCCATCAGGGAAATTAAAGTTCCAGTAGCACGTGTGGTGTTTATTAATTCTTGCTTTCTACCATTTTTATTAAATATTTGAGATTTTACAAACTGAATATGGAGCACTGCGTGAGGAAAAATGTTTATTTTCCTTAAAAACACTTTTCAGTTAATGTTAGGTGAAACATGAGTTAGAATTATTTTATGTTTTAAGTGCACCTCCAGCTCTCTTTGGTTTATTCCTCCTGCTGATATTATTCAAATTTAGTGTTAAACCTCAGCCCCATTTATCTTTTCTGGTCAAAGCAAAAATATTACTAAAGAATTTTTTTACTGTGTTGTTCCAGCAACACAAAACAATTTGTCTTCTCTGTTTTAGGACTTTCATTTTGCCCTGATTCCCAGGATTTAAAACTGCATTTAGTTATAAAGTGTGGTGCCTCAAATCTTTATAGATTTTCAGAAGCTGTCCCAAGTCTCTGCCACAACATTAAACCACCTGCCTAAGATTGTGCAGGACTCGTCATGCTGCCAAAACTCTTTTACCTGATAGGTATGGGAATGGGACCTCTGGGAATGTGCTGTCTGGAACCAAGATGTTGACAGTGGATCCTCTGGGTCCTGTTGTTTAGGTGTATTCTATGCATGGGCAAATGTATCAGGATCTGGAAAGTTATGAAGCTACAGCCATGTGAAAAAGAAAGTAAATCATCTGTCATAAAGTGTGGGTTAAAGACCCAAATGCAGACATGAGAGGCAGACTGGATTAAACAAAAAGCACACCTGTTTATTGGAAAGTCCATGAAACACAAAGTCCAAAAGGCACGACGTGAAAGGAAGGATCACAGACACACTGACAAAGAAGAGACTATAAATACACACAAGGTAAATGAACACAACTGGGGGGGAATGAGGCACAGGTGAACAGAATCTAGATAATGAGAGAAGAGGGAAGTAAAAATAAATACAAGACACGAGAGACAAATGAGTACTAAAATAAAACCGGTAGTAACTTAACACAGAAACGCCTAACACAGAGACAAAGACTCAACAACAAGATATAGAAGACATTAAGAAGACCAAAAATATAAATATAAATATTAACTACAGGCTAACAAAGAGGCATTACTATAATAAACTGCCATGGTCCTGGGCCGTGTGCCCAGCATTTTGTGTTTTACTTCCTTTAGGTTCTGTTTTCATTGAGTTCCTGTTATTAGTTATTGTTGTTTACGTATTGATTTCTGGTTTCTTAGTGTTTTGTGTGTCAGGTCTGCGCAGGTATCATGTTTGTGTTACTTCCTGTTTTATTTTGATAGTCTTCTTGTCCCTGTGTGTTGTGTTCTCTTTTGCTTCCTCTTGTCTCATCTCAGTAATCATGTTCAGCTGTGATCCCCACCTGTTACTTGTTTCCTGATTAATCCTCTGTGTATTTATGGTCCTTGTTTTCCCCTAGTTCAGGTTGTTGCATTGCTCTTAGTGGTTGTGTGTTTATGGATTCTAGCCTTGTTTGCCGGGAAGGATTAGCCCGTCTGTTTTTGGTTTGGACAATAAAGACGTTTAACTTTACGTCAGCTTACGGTGTCCTGCTTTGGTGGCGTCCTCTGCCTGTCGCACCATCCGACATGACAATAAACAAAAACCTGACAGCTAAGAACCCTAAACAGCCAAACTCACAAACAAAGCAGAGAATTCTTAATAATAACCAAGAACTGGAACTGAAGGTTTTACATATCAGAACATAACAAAATAAATCTTCTGGTCTTTAGAAGGCCTAAACTTGTTTAAGTACAACCTCAGATAAACAGCGGCACACAACATATTACACGTTATTTAACAAACACTAAATCAAACTGGAGAAAAAGACTGAACAAGTGTGGTTTGTTTGGAAGGGTAGCCAGGAGAAAGCCCCCCCTCTCTAAAAAGAACATGGCAGCACGGCTTAGGCTGGCAAAGTTGCATCTGAACAAACAAGAACATTTCTGTAACAGTGACCTTTGACCTTATAGTCATTGACTCGACCATGAACTCCTCTGTATACAAAGGTATTCTAGAGTCAAATGTGAGGACGTGTGTCCAACAGCTAAAGCTCTAGTTGAAAAAGGCTCATGCAACAGGAAAATGATCCCAAGCAAAGCAGCAAATTCACTAACAGAATGATTGGGGGGAAAAAAGAGGATCAAGGTTTCAATGGCCCAGTCAAAGTCCAGACCTCAGCCTGACCTGGCAGAACCTTAGAGAGCTGTGCATAAATGAATGCCTGCAAACCTCAACAAACTGAAGCAACCTCACAAAGAAGAGGGGGTCAAAATTCCTGGAAAAAAAGCTTTTAAAGTCATATATAAAATGATTAAACCAAGATACTGCTGCTAAAGGTGGTTCTACAAGCTACTGAATCATTGGGTGTACTTAGTTTTCCACACACTGCCTCTCCACTGTGGCTTAGTTTTTGTGAAATAAATAATGACACAACATTAGCCACGTGTGTCACGATGGGCTGTGTGGCAGGCAAGGTAGGACCCAAAATGCAGGACTCTCAGGACCAAACAGAACGTAGCTTAATGCTGAATAAAACAAGAAACAATGAACTGCCGCTACACTGGGCCTGGCAAGTGCCAGAACTAAACTAACGGAAAACACGGAAAAGGAGACACAGAGGACGGGTACACTGACGATGACGCGACAAGGACTGGAGGAAACTCAGGGCTTAAATACAACACAGGATAACGAGAGGATCAGGAACAGGTGGAGACATAGCTGAGAATAATTAATCAAGACAAGACGAGACAGCGAAACTCAACACGACACACGGGAAAACAGGAAGTGAGTAACAGGTAAACAGAAACGCAGACGTGGCACAACACTAGGAATAAAACTAAATACAAAACGCCCGAGGCGAGGGACAAAGACACAGAGGGACAAAACAGACTCTGGAACACAGTAACGCAATAATTAAGAGTGTATACATAGCTGTAAGTCAACACCATATGCTCTTTATGCGCCTACAGTCAGTCCTGACCAGTTTTTGAACTGCACTGCTGGAGGAGGCTGCAGCCGTCAGGGAGTGCCGTCACTTAGGGGAGGTGTTGTTGATCTGCAACAATATTTAGGTGGGTGGCGCGCGTCAAAGTTAACATGGGCACGAATGCCTGTGTTTACAGCAGATCACTGCATTCTAAGATGATCAGTGTTATTTGGTTCAGCTGTTTGTGGATCTCGTGCTGTGGCTGCCCGGCGCATATGCGAGTGTGTGTTGCTGCAGTTAATGCGAGGCGCTGCAAACAAGGAACAAATCTCATGGGAAAACATGGGTGAAAAGCATCAGTCGACAAAATATGTCCAAATACAAAAATCCACATCACATTGTACCTGAATAGACTTTAATAGCATTCACAATAATAACAGCATGCAGTTAAAATGGCCAGGCCAGAATCCTGAACTGCTGCTGTCAGCAGTATCACAGACAGCCTGCTGTAGCACCATTTACCTCACACACAATTTAATAAGAGCGAGGTACATGTCGTCGCTCAATACAGCTTTATTCTGTCATGGATAATGATCGCGAGAGGTGTGAAAGGGAACAACACGGAGCCACGGTGTTGTCTGAGACAGATGAATTGTAAATAAACCTCAAACATCAATATGAGCCATGCTGGATGGCCTGATTTCATACACAGGCACACATAGAATGAAAAACATTTCAAAGACGGTCCTTTAAAAATACCAAATTGCTTATAGTCTTTTTTTTTTTTGTGCCATTTTCCCAAGGTGGTTCATTTCACTGCCTTTTGAAATGGAAGTAAAATTTACATGCTCCATATTTCTGTATAGAGAAATGGGGGCGACTGATGATATTATTTAGAATTTACAGAACAGAACGTGGTGCGTATCTCAGAAAAAAGGGAATGTTAGCAACGTGCACATTGGCACACAATTAATTCCATCAGTAGAACAGTATAGTCGTGCCACACAGCAGACTAACTGGATACATTTTTGCTCAGTTTTTTTATTAAGCTGCTTTCAATATTTTTTGATATTTTATTATAAAAAAAATCATAATTATTATAAGATTTTTTATATATATAATGTATGAAGTAAAAACAGTATTTTAAAGCCAAAAATATAATAATTCATGCAGACTGGTGATGAGATTAACCTCTGTGATAAGAAGCTGTGGCTTTTCATTAATGCAACGCTGACAAAGAGAGAGAAATTAGAGGAGAGCTCGTGAAACTCGGGGCCTCGTCTCTACCAGCATGTACGATATTTTCTCAGCAAAGCCCACAGCTACATTTCAGCTCTCTGGGACACACAAGCCGAGGCTGAAATTCCACTCTGGCCTTATCGATAGGTAGCCATCTAATCAGCAGCCGCTTCAATTTAGCCCAATACACCTCTGGCCAGTCACCGCAGCAAACAGCTTAGCACAGAGCATCGAGCCGCAAAAATGGCCCACACCCATCGCCTCGCAATGAGCCCAGCCAGACACCAGCATGAGCATACACTGTCTGTGTGTGTGTGTGTGTGTGTGTGTGTGTGTGTGTGTGTGTGTAAAATAAAAAAATAAAAGGTGAGAGGCCAAGGGAGTGATAGCACATTCCTGAACTGTATGTCTGTTCAAATGTATCAAAAATCACTGCACGGATGGGTATGACTTGCCTTGTATTCGTTGACTCTGGGCAATATCACAGCTAAGTGGTGCAGCGGGGTTGTGGGTGATCGGAGGGGGGGGGGGGGGGGTGAAGTGGAGGGATGGAGGATATCTAAGACGAATTAGAGAGACATGATGAATGACGCAATATTTTCATGCCAGAGGGAAACTATTGCACTTCAAATTAGAGGGGGTGACAGAGAGAGGGAAGGAGGCAGAGGAGGAATGAAATAAATCCGCAGGAATAAAGGGCTAATGAGAGGGGGAGAGCATTTTTACCGCTGCTGGGAGAAATAAAAGGGGCCAGGAGATCAGGGTAATAGCACTTTACTAATATAAATATTGGCCTTTTATTGAAATGTAACATTATGCTGTGAATATTGTCTATCTCTGATATGACAGACAAGATATACAGTAGCTTGACTGACAGCAGAGTTATTAGACTGATCAAAATACATTTGAGGTCTAGACCATTGGACAGCTACACTGCTGACTGGCCAAATCCGTCTTCCATCATGAGCGATGGAAGATTTGCCATGTTGAAAAGCACTACTACATGTAGGGGCCAAAAGGTGGTACTTCCTTCATTTTTGTTATGTTGAACTAGAGTACAGGGTTATAGACAGGCACTTTGGTTCTTTGGAGACTTGACACTGTTGGTTGTTAAGTACTGCAGGAAGCACCAGTCTGGAAATCTCTGTCCTGGTGTGTCATAGTCTTCCTTATCCTCCAGGTGCGGACTTGACTGCTTCCTTTCCTCTATCAGTGTGCACATAGGTGTGAGTGGCATTAACCAGTCTGTTGCAGTGGTCGGTGTGGCTTCTGGAAGTTTCCAGCAGGCGCACCTGTTCTCCATCTTCAGTAAGTGCAGTACGTAAACCCGACTTCCACCACCAGCACTCCTTGCCAGGTTGTTGTTCTACATGTGCGCTAGTGTAACTTTGGCTGCTAACGGCTCTGCACATGTTTTGTCAGGTACTCGCCTGCCTTCTCCCGAGTACTGGAACTCAGTACTCGGGAGGCTCTGTTACCTGTTTGGCTACCCAATGAAACTCTCCTGAGTACCACTCCAGTCTGCTAGTTACCAAGTTGTTTCCAGCGTACCTGAAACAGACTTAACTTGAGTATTTTCCAGCCCATAAACCTGCCTCAGATACTTACCTGAAAACATTACCTGATCAAAGCTCTTGCAGAGATGCTTACTGTGACATACACTGTTGTTCGTCCTGAAAATCCTGTTCATTATACCTGTTAAACCTTTTGACTGCGTCCTGTACTTGAGTCCTTCAGGATAACCTGGACACCCAGGGGGGCCCGGCTAAGCAAGCTAAATGTATGTTGCAAGTTCCTCACCTTGCACCTCGCAGCACCAAAGATTCAGTTATGTGCCATGAATGACAACTGCAAGCTAACGATCATGCTGCTGAGAAACCTGACAACACAAACCAGCAACAGACAGATTTTTTTGTTTTAAACTATGAAGTCTGTTTCGTGTTTGTCCAATGTAGCAGCTATAGAATCATTTAATTTTCAGAGGACGCCAGCTACTGCTGCTCTCCTGTCCTCTCGTATCCTTTTTCTGCCATCTCCTCAGAAAATACCTGGAAAGCGTTGGCATTTTTATGAGGTTTTATTCCATCTGGCATAATGTGGTTGGATCATTTTTCAATAAAACCTCATACCCTCTTTTATTTTTTTTCAGCTTGCACTACTTCTTGTAACTTATGAAATTCTGAACAGTCCAAAAAAAAAAAAAAAAGTTCTCTCTCTCAAAACAATCCCGACCACGATTCATTTTCAATCCGGCAAAGCCCGCCGTTTTTCTTTAAAGGTCCGGCTGCTTGGTCCAAACGTCGGTTTTGCACCAGCAGTTTTCATTCAGATCAAACGGAGACAAATATAGAAGACAGGTGGAGAGGTGTGACGGGCAAAAGCAACTGAAGAAGACGGGCATGCGAATGAAGATGAAGAGAACGATGTCAGACATAAACACACGCCCACACACACAGAGAGGTCTCGCTTACACATGCTAAGATTAAAGTACTCCTCAAGATGAGCTGTGCTGTGGAATATTCAAGCTTCCGGACCACTGATCAGCCAGTCCGGGGGTCCAATCAGACTGACAGCCAACAGTCCATTTCTCCCTTGCTCCCCCTTCTCACTTCACTGGTTTGATTGCACACACATGGATACATACAGATGGGCGAGTAATAAATTAAAGGGATTTAATAGAGGGGGGAGGGGACTCTATTCTTCAAAAAAAAAAAAAAAACGCGGGTGGAGCCCCCTGTTGAATGTGTAATCTCCAATCGATCATTTTCATACTCATTAAACAGTTCATGACACCCCCCTTCCCTTAAGGATGGGGGCATTCCCATCCTGGAAGAGATCACTCATCAGGACAGAAATGTTGCATCATGGCACAAAGATGAACACACAGTAAACAGCTTTATACTGAGCTGCAGGTGGGCTGCAGATAAACTCTCAAAGCTTAATTGCAGTAAATGTTGCTTTGTCTTTTAAAATTTAGATGCAACATGCTATTATTAAACCTTTAAGGGCTACTCCCATTTATAATACATAGAACGTTCCATTAGAAAGATCATCTGAACCGATATTTTTCCGATGGTAATCACCAACTAGAAATATGGACGACACAGTAAGATGTGTGGGGAAATGGATGAGACAGAGATGCTAATTTAGGGAGGCCATTGTTCGAGTCACTGATTTTAATGAAAAGGGTGTAATTGCAGACTAGTAATCAAAAACTAAAATAGAGTGGATGCAGTTAAAAGAATGAATCATATCTTGAAAGTTTAAAAAGTGACCTGATTTAAAAAAAAAAAAAAAAAAAAAATTGGGTTGGGAAAGATTCGGTCAGCTTGTTAAAATGTGGCACCTTGTCAAAAATGACACTTAAGTGAGAAGAAGAGGAAGTCGAGAGCTGACGAACACGTTTCTGCCCCAAACTGTCTTTTTTTTTTTTTTTCTTATCAGTGCTTCACCTTCCATCTCACCTACCTGACTGACATCACAAACCAAGACAAGGCTCCAATTGATGTTTGAGTCCAATGTACCACATTTCACTTTCCCATCCATTTCACTTGTAAGATGGATGGTAAAGCTGAGGGCCATTACCTCCAAAAGTGTCCCACAGGAGAAGACTGAATGGCCCATGGAGATCAAGGTTTTTTTTTTAAAGTTTTTACTTCCTGTAACCTTAGATGACTCAAACATCTATTCTCTCTGCAGGTAAAGAGTGTTATTTTTTTGCATGTTTATAAAGAGGAACTATGAATAGAAATCACCGAAGCAAATACACACTCATGCAGAGCCCCGAACACACATGGCATGACCTGTAAACTGCAGTGGGTGGATTGGGGTTTCTGTTGTCTCCCAAGGCAATTCTTGTTTGTCTGCACAAACCTTTTCCTTCCGTTTTACCTGTAAGAGCCAGGTCAGCATCTGTTTTCCCATGGCGAACATCTAGTTTGCAGTGTGGCGGTGAAGAGAGAGGAGAGGGAGGGTTTTTTGATGCGACACAGAAATTGGAACAAAATGTAAACATGCCAAACGCCCATTTCCCCCTGGGAAATCAGGCCTTGTGAAGATGGGGTGTCAGAACATATTCAAACGTGGTGCATTGCTTGCCTCGGTGTGCCTGCTTTAAGTTGTAAAACATAACAGCAGGAAGGAGAAAAAAAAGAGGAGAAATTGGAGATATTCTCAAGAAATAGAGGAGGAAGACTCAGCTGTACAACCCAAGAAGATGGAGAACCAAAGAAAAGGAAAAAACTTCATCAAGTTTTGAAGTGATTGCCGGTAGCGCAGCAGCATTTAGTGCTTGTGACGCCACCTTTAGGTTTAATTTTGACGAGCTCTTTCTGTTGGACATACACATTTCCCTTCTGGAGTCTCATACTGTAAAAACACATTTGCTGGTGTAAAAAATCTTCTTTCACATGTAAACAAAGTGCAGCTATCAGTGTAATTATCAAAAACCAAATTCTGCAGGGCTTTTAAATTAACGTATTATTATTTCAATTTAATGTTAATTTAATGTTGGGCGGCTTTGTCGCCGATGTGTCATCATATGTGATCGTACCATCAAAGTCACCTGCTGAGAAGACTCAAATTAGATTGCAATGTAGCTAATTTTGTGATAAAGCTGATGAATTACTTTTGCTTCATGATGTAACATTTCTGCTCATTTTCCCTTAAGCGTAATATATTTCATAAAAGTGTAACATTTTCTCCTTCAATTAATCCTGCAGTGCAGTAAAGGAGAGGCAGAGACAATCGATTTTGGCTAAATAAAAAAATGAAATAAACTAAGATGCAAAAAACACAGATTTTGAATATCCACGGTATCAGAAGTATCATCAAATTTAGAACCTTTAAGACCCAAACCAAAAATGTGCCATTGTCACTACAGACCGATGCCAGCTCTATCAGTGTGTGCAACTTTATCTGACCCGGAAGTGAACGTCATCGCTCACAAATTCAGAAACAGTCGCCTTGAAAAGTACACGGATGCCGTCATTTGACTTGCAGGACTGATGCCGACTCACCTTCTTCAGAAGTCACAACAAATTGGTCTTAGCTGCAGCAGTCAGTTAAAAAACTAATGAAACATTTGACTTGTCATGGTCCCAGGGTCTTTGTGCTTTTGATAATTATTGGAGTTTTTGGATTTTGTTGTTATATAGAGCTCTTCTGTTTCTTATTTTCATGCTCTTAGCTTTTTAGTTTCTATTTGCTTGACCTCTGTTTCCTGTTTGTTTCCATAAAATTAATTGTGCTTGGGGTTTTGTGAGCAGTTTCTTGGCTTTCCTCAGTGTTTCCCTTAGTGTAAAGTTAAGTTGTGTTTAGCCTCTGTATTTTTTAGCTACTTCCTGTTTTATTTTGGTAGTAATTATCTTCTGTGTTTTGTGTCTAGTTCTGCTTCCCTCCCCTGTCCGATTCTGATCACCTGTGTCCCCTGTGGATTTTCAGTTTATAGTGCAGTAGAAAACTTAACATCACAGGAAAATTGTTCACAAATGAAGACAATGACCAAAACTGGCACATATATCCTTTTTAGAAAATAGAAATAAACTAGATTTACTTTTTCAAAAGTCGACTTTTAGAAGACTGAAATTACTTCAGAGGTTGTGAGGGTTGTGAGGTGTTGTAGTTTCATTCACCTCTCGTGGCTAGAGCCCTTCTCAGCGGTTACCCAGTTCTCACCTGCGCCCCCCAAAGGTTATTGTTTATGCTGGTCAGTTAGTTTAGAATGGGTTGTCTGGTGTTTAGAAGGTCGGTGGTTGGATTAATAGTTCCTGCAACTCCATATGTTGGAGAAACCAGTGTAAAAAGTGCTTTGAGTGTGAGGCGAGAGTTAGAAAGCACTATATGGTCCATTTACCATCGACTAAACTAGGACAGGGTAGGACCCAGACAATAAACGGATGGAAATAAATTCTCACAGAAGATTAAACACTGGTGATCACTGCTGTGAAACTCGGCTTGAAGCTCATTGATGGTGTACTGTATTTAGATTAGTTACATGACTAAGCCAATAAAGCAAATAGCTGGGCAGCTCAGGCTCATGCAATGGTTGCTCGTGCAATGGTTGCTGCCCACTTCTAGAAGGTTCTAGGTTTGAACCCGCCCAAACATCTGCTTGTCAGGTTAATGCGTGAGTCTAAAGCGGGTGTTGGTGTGATGGCAAATGGTTAGCCTGTGCCCTACATTTCACCCAATGTTTGGGATAAACTGCCATGAACTGGATAAGTGTGCCAGCATGAGCTGAGCCAAGGGTAAAAGAGCCTTCGTGTAGCAAATACTTGAAATTTGTGGAAATGGACCTGAATAAACTGATATTTGGTGAATGTCTGAACCAGTGCTATGCACAGTGCCCTTACGGAACACTGCAATTGCCACTGGACTACTGGAGCAACATGTGCCATGTGCACACACAAATATGCTGTAAGCAGTTTTCTTTTTCTTTTTTAAATCTGCAAATTCTGGCTGATTTTTGTTTGTAGCTTACGGGATTAGACAAAGAGCTAATGCTTTTGTAGGGTGGACTGATAATAACCAAATATTTGTCAGACTGTCAGATTTGCTGGTTACTTAGTTATGTTTTGGCACTAAACTTACATCTTAGGCACTTCACCTTTCATAACATTAAACATATGCCAAATTTCCATCTGCAACAGGACTGAAATTTCCATGACTATCATGAGCGTGTGCTCTTTTGCCAGCTGGGCTATGATTTGATGGCCCTGCACATTCTGCCTCCTTTAGCGACTCTTTCTGGCTGTGCATTGGAGGCAGGAATGTCCTAAGAGGAAGAAGGAAGCACACCTGTCACCGCTCAGCTAAGGGCCTGCTAGCTAATATTTTCTCTCTTCTCCCAGCAGCCACGCATGTGGTTTGTTTAGATTTGGTTCTGAGTTCATTTTTAATGTAGTCACTGCAGTTTTCTTTTTTTTTTTTAATAGACAAAAATAACCTGGAACATACTGTTGGTCGTGGTCAGCCATACCTAGCAAGAAGACAGCCTAGAACACAGCCTGCGCCCGTTCAGGCCGTTATTCTAAACAAACTGCCTCATGATTAATGCAATGGATCACCACAGGAATGGGAATTATCATTCTACAGAGCTGGGCAGCTGATTGGAGTAATGATTGGGGTGGAGAAACAGAAGGGGGTGGAAGGGGGTCTGTGCGGGAGGGATCGGAGGGGGGAGAACACGCCAACGCCATGGTCCTGATTTCTTTCTAGCAGGGGGCCACTGCTCCAGTAGCCTGGCACTGAGCCAAACACACTGGATTTAGTTTGTTATTGAGGGAAGGCAAAGCAATCAATCTGGAGGCTGGAAGGAAAGGAGAGTGAAGAATTATTTTTGATAAGTCGTCTGAGGAAAACATAATCACGGCTGTGCGGTGTGAGCTTGTGATTTTTTTTTTCTCTCCATAGCTTTTCTTTTTTCTCTTAGTATGGTGTGTGCTGAAATTTTCCGGACTTGTGTGAAAGCCTGAAAGGTGTTCCTTCCTCAGCTACTGACAGATGTGTCAAAGCACGAGACAACATGGAGATCTCGAGGGACTTCTTTAAGTGTCACTGAGTAGCTTTACTGCACAGACGCACACACACACATATACATGCACACAATATTTTTTCATCAGAAGTGCTGAATAATAGTGCTGCACTAAGCAGACTGGGCCAATTAGGCCCATTGGGACCGGGAGCAGGCACCAGCTAATGCGTATGTATGTGTAAGTGTTGCATGTGTGCATGTGGACTTCCCTTGAGTCACAGGCAGACAGCAGGACAGGAATGTTAGAATATTGTCATCTGCCTTCCTGCTACACACACACACACACACACACACACACACACACACACACACATACCTACATATCACAACAGCAGGGGAGGAAGAAGGCAGAAGAATGGCAGGAGCACTGGAACAAATGAATGCTTAGACATGCTGCTATGTAGACACGCTTGTGAGGATGTGACCCAGCAGCTGTATAGTCAGAACGCTGTTGCGTGTGTTTTCTAACATCCCACACATGGTCTCACAAGGAGCTGTGAGTGATTCATATAGAATCTGAGACCGTATACAAAATACATGTTGTTATATACAGCAGGACAGTTAAAAGAGAAACCTGAGCATCAACAGTGAGAGGATCTAGTGGCTCGTCATGCTGGCGTGGGCTCCCGTAGAGGAAAGGGTCATTGATGAAATGGTGAAGTCACTGGTATTTATCAAGTGCTTTTCTGCTCTTACTGAGCACTCAAAGTGCTTTTTACACTACATACAGTTTTACTTTAAGCGCTTCTTATCTATCGCACACTTACACCAGTGGATGCATCAGGTGCAATTTGGAGTTCAGTATATTGGCCGTGGTTGCTTTGACACACGGACTGAAGGAACAGGGTAATGAAACCGCTGAACTTCGGATTAGCAGGCAAACACACTCAGTCTCCCGAGGAACAGCGGCCCAGTATCCCTCATAGGAGTGGTCTCTTAATTCCCCTGGAGTGTGTCACGAGGACTCACTGAATGCTTTGACGAGGATGAAGATGATACGATTCGTGTCCAATGGGCTTCACTATCAGCAGATACACAGCACTCACCACGACCATCAAAACACCAAAGGAGGGAATATCTTCAGGAAGAATGGCGTTCCATCCCACCAGAAGAGGATCAGCACCATGGAGCACTAAAGCTACTCTGATGGCACATGGTGGTGACCCAGCACCTGGCACCACCAACACCTTCTTTCATACCTGCAAACTGGTTCCAGTTTTTTGGAGGCTCTTGGCAGATTTCAGTGCCATGGCGTACGATGTCACGACTCAATCCTAGGGAACTAATATCTAGATGTGGCATTGGTTAATCCGTCAAATGTAAAATGATTATCTTAAGCTCAGAATTCCAGCTCATTCTGTGTGTTCATACATTGTACAGTTACCTTGATCAGCTCACGCTGAAAAAATACACTCTGAATTGGTGCTTTTTTCAGGTTCTCCCCTCCCCTTGTTTCACTCCCCAGGTGTTTAGATACCACGGTTGGGTCTTCTCTCTCCCATAGTGTGTTCTGTCCTGTTTCCCTGTGCTCTCCTATTTCTTCCCCTCAACCCCAGTGGGTCATGGTGGATGGCTACCTCTCCCTGAGCTTCAGCCTGCTTTTCCCTCCCACCATCACCTAGTAGGAGATCATCTTTCTCTCTCTACTATTGTAGGGTCTTCACCTTGCAATATAAAGTACTTTTGCTGTGTGACTGTTGTTGTGATTTGGTGCCATAAAAATAAACTTGAATTGAATTTTTGATAAACTCAAGTTTCACACGTGCTCCTTACTGAGAACTGGAACCTTTTAAAACTGCTGACGGCGTCCTGAGTCTGAAGCCAGAGTCCAACTTTGACCGAAATATGACAGCATCGACTCCGTGATGACCTCAGTCATTTCCTGCTCCTTGTTTCTTCTTTGTGGGGCAGAGATTAGAAACACCAAGGCCCAGTGCTCCCAGTCTTTAAGGCTATTGCTGGTACTCCCTTTCTCACTCTCTTGCCCGGGAGCCAACCGTGTGGTTATCTCATCTACTTGCATTTTATTTTGTCTTACTGCTCATACACATCCCACAGTTTTGATTCTGTCTTCACGCTCCATTTGCTCTGTCCTTTCATATGGGCTTAAGTAATCTCCGCATGTTTTATAAATCATTTTGCTTGACTGTTGAAAATGATTTGTCGTCCCCCTTTTGTCGTACCATTCGGGTTATGACACTGTTTTATAAGCCACTTGCAAGGAATTCACATTTTCTGTTTTTAAACAAGAATCGCACACAGACGAGAAGGCTTTAAAGAATCAAGGGTGAGATAAAAGCAGATAGCATAGTCTGGCTGGAATGAAGGAGATTAAGGCTCAAGTATATGGAGAGAGGACACGAGCGGATCAGCAGGAGGAAAGGAAGGAGAGAATTATGGGAAGGGGGAAATAAAGAATTATGGGGACCTGGCAGTGAAGTAAAATGGTAGGTAAAAGAGGTACAAGAGACAGCTAAAATTAGAAAGAAATAGAAGTATCTAAAAGGGTGTGGAAACATGGGAAACTGTAGATCTCATGAAAGGTTTATCCAAAATTATTGTTTATTAATAAGCTCTACAAGGCACAGTTGCCTGTTGCTACAGTCCAGTCCTATGAGGTTTTCCTCCAACACTCCAGAAGGTTCCACCTACACAACACACACCGCCTCACACATCTACGAAGGCCCGTCTGTGAGGCAGCACACAAACATGCAACATACTCACAGACACACGCAAACAAACACACATATTGGACTTCTCAGCAGATCCATTGAAAATAGACTTCGGGGGGGGGGGGGGGGGGGAAACAGTTTGTTGTTTCA
>JAVDPK010001422.1:33922-84602 GCA_034780415.1 Cichlasoma orientale | reverse complement strand
CACACACACACACACACACACACACACACACACACACACACACACACACACACACACACACACACACACACAGTACTCTCCCTAAAATGTCAGTCAATCATCAGGAATGCTCGGTGTTCTCTGTGTTCGTCTTATCTCCTCTGACAGAGTCGACAGTTTGTGTTTGCTCAGACGGCAGATCAGGAGGCCGTCATTAAGAGACTACTGACTCCCTCCAAGTGCTTAAATAAACACATATCTGCATGTCTGTTAGCCAGCCAGAGTCTGCAGGATGTGTTATAAGAACGATCAGAGGCCAAGGTGTTTGAGTCAGGAAGTTGTGCACACTTTCAACCAACGTATTTTTGAAGGGAAATACTTTTCTTGTGATATGAAGCTGATTTTTGTACTGATATTCTATAACTTTAATGATGAGACTGAAGGTGGCTGGACTATGGAGCATTATGCTTATTTGCATTAGGGCAGTGCTTTCATGCAGGGGTTAAAGTGGGATTTGGCGGGTGGAGGAACCATAAGGCCGGGCGTAGCCGTGAAGCATGGGGAAAAAAATTACTCAGAAAGTTTAGTAAGTGTGATCAGCTGACCTGCACTGCTACTCTGATATTCACTGCTGTTTGTGTAGCCAGTGGAATTTAAGAAGACAAAAGCAAATGTTACACAAGCGATGTGGCTGATTTTCAACCCCTACTATAGCAACAATAAGAGATATAATTCTGTGAGTGAATCTAATCAGCATCATAACTTAAATATATAGTCAGCTACCCTTGATGTCACCTAGTAACAGTACCCTAGATCTCGCCAGCTAAGTCTGAACCAAACTGCCTGGTATCCTCAAACAACCTTAACACAAAGTTTCACAAAAACAGTCCAGCAAAACATCACATCTAGATGCAATATCTGGTTTAAAAGCTCTAAAATGAATTAGGACACGGGATATAAAATTTCACTCACTAAGCAGTGCTCACCTAGAGAAATAATCTCTCATCTTCCGACTGTAACTAGCTACTTCAGCACTGCGACTGCAACTTTACCTCTGAGCGCACACAGGTATGAAAAGAAAAAAAGATGTGCTGAAGGTGCAAGGGTTCATGGGATATCATGATTTTCTTATTACCGAGCAAGTATCTCCATGCTGTCACTAGAAGCAACACCAGGCTGCAGCACATAAACAATTAACTCATTCAATAGCGATATGCATTAAGCTGCCTATTAGATTTAATTAGTCATTAACTAAACTCTGGAGCAGTTTGCAGCCGAGTGTGAAGTGGCGGGTATGAGAATTGGCACCTCCAAGTCTGAGGCCACGGTCATCAGCTGGAAGCGGGTGGTGTGCCCATTCCGGGTCAGGGACGAGTTGTTTACAAGTGAGGGAAGAGAGGCGCAGGAGACTAACAGATGGATTGGGGGCCGCGGGTGCAGTGATGTGGGCGCTGTACCGGTCTGTTGTGGTAAAGAGAGAGCTGAGCGTTAAAGCAAAGCTGCCGATTTACCGGTCACTCTCCGTCCCTACTCTCAGCTATAGTCACGAGCTTTAGGCAATGACCGAAAGAATGAGATCGCGGATGCAAGCTGGGGAAATGAGCTTTGCCCAAAGGGTGGCTGGCCTCTTCCTTAGAGAGAGGGTGAGGAGTGGAGTCATTGGAGAGGGGCTCAGAGTACAGTAGAGCCGCTACTCCTCCACATCAAAAGGACCTAGTTAAGGTTGTTCAGGCATCTGACTAGGACGCCTTCTGTGTGAGGTGTTCTGGGCATGTCCTACCGGGAGGAGACCCCGGGGCAGACCCAGGGTACGCTGGAGAGATTATATCTCTCAGCTAGCCTGGGAACGCCTCAGTGTTCCCCCAGATAAGCTGGAGGAGAAGGCTGGGGAGAGGGAGGTGTGGGTTTCTCTGCTTAGGCTGCTGCCCCCCCCGGATCCGTCATAGCATGGCATCAGCGTGAGATGAGTCTCACATGTGACAAGCTGAAGGTTCATAACCCTTTGGTGTAATACTTAAATACACTGGGTACTTAATGTACATGTTAGATTTAGGGAAGATTATAAAGTGGAGTTCTGCTGTAACATCCTGAAGCACATGAGGGAAAACATTCATGCCAAATGACCTGAACCTTGGAGTGTGACAGCATGCGCTGGCAAAGAGCAGTACAGAGTTTTTTTTTGGCCACAGCAACAGAATCATTGCTCACCACCCGCCCAACTTACCAGATCTGACACCCCTGCGACCCCTCTTCTCCAAAATAAAACTCCAGTTGAAGGGTTGTCGTTCTAACACAGCACACTGCATGGAGACTTGTGCAAGTGGTCAGAACAGGAAAAACCAATGAGACCCAAAAAGCCAACCTTAAAATTGAAATCTGGTAAAGTTGTTAAATCTTGTATTGAAGCAATCGTTCAATGCATCAAAACACTTTCTGCATGTTTCTGTGACTGTATTTACCAATTCATTTCTGATCAATTCTGATGTTATTTTAAACTAAAACAATTTTCTGTCAAAAACCATTTCTGAGTGATCAAATTCCTTTAAGGAGCAGCCTAAGCACATGCATCTCTTTTCAGTGCGAGGCAAGTAAGACTGTGGCTCATGTATGCGTCACCTACAGGAAATGGCTATTGTGTCCATTCAAATGTGGACATAAGATGAATAATATGGAAACACAAATTTCACAAGGGAAATTTGAAACTCATTTGGTTTTCCTCACGCTGGGCACTGAATGTTACGGGGTTCATCATGTAGAGATGAATAATACAAACTTCACGGCTGTGAGATTTAGAAGAAAAATATTTTAAAGGATGTCGAATTTAAAGACACACCAAATGTGTACATGAATTAAACCACACACACACACACACACCGGGGGTAGTTAATAGTTATCAAGCCACTGTGATCTCGCAATTGATCAGTGTGCAGATCAAAGCAAGGAGCATGGCTGCAGAACTGTGTTGGCTAATTACCGGGGCCTGTAAAGGATTTCGGTCTTTAAGCATGGCCTCTGGGCCTCACCCCCATAGCAGGGATCCTGTGATCAGGGCCACGGAAGACCTGACAGGCATGGAGATGAAGCCCATGATTGTAAACACTCAGCTGGCATATGCTCGCCATGACTGATTGGCCTCAGCCCTGTTAGACTTCAGTGCTCCCCTGCAGAGGAAGCATCTGCGAGCTGCAGACTGATGTTTTATGCCATTTACCTCAAAAGCGTACGTCTCTTTGATTCATATCTTTTTTTAAAAACTGAAAATGATCACAAATGATGGCATTAGTTGGTCAAGGGTAATGACTACAGACTGTATATACTGTAAAAGAAGTACATAGCCTCCAGATGGGAAAAGTGAGAAAAAGGTGCCTTAAATCTGCATTCTAATTGGCCAACAAGGCCTTTAATTGCAAAAATAGCCAGATGATGCTCACTTGATGTATGGGCTCCATAGACACTTTGTTACTGAGGTTATGGGCTCAGTCTTACTGAATGCATGAAGTTCATTTTATAAGTCGTGGGCTCAATTAGAGTCTAAAAGGAAAGGCTTGCTTTGAGAGGCTGGCACTGTATGAGCACGCCAGGTCTCTGCACCAAGATGGTGATGGCAAAAATGTTCAGTGTACATCATGGTGGTTTTGTCTACCTATTATTATTTACAGCCTGTGACGATGATGACATGACATTTGGAAGGCTGTCTCTGTCTAAAAACTGCTACTCACATGCTCAAACACATAAATGGGATACTTGAAAAGCCTGTTTAAAAGCAGGACACTGTGTAGGCTGCAGCGACACAAGAGCTTTGACCTGATAGTTCTGGATTAAAATTGTCGACTGTCAGTTCCTTTCTGGGCTTCGGTTCTGAATGAACTGGGTCACTTTGGATTCGGGTTGAAATTTCAACCCCGTGCAGTTTTCGTAGGGCTTAAAAATTCCAGTCCAGCTGTGGCTTTTTGCGCCGTACCGACCCAGAGGCTGAAAGGATCCAGGCCACACTCCACACTGAAGGTCTTTTACTCGGCCGACCTTATCGCAGTGCATAAACCTAACACAGAAAATGTTTCCCCGACAACCTGTCACACATAAGCACTCGCCACAAGTCATGGGGAGCTAGCTTGTGAGTTGTGTGTGTGTGTGTGTGTGTGTGTGTGTGTATGCTGCCTGGCAGAGCACCAAGTGCACCCCTACCTCTGCTGTCAATCTTGCTCTCACACTGGAACAAACTGGGGCATGTGGCCTCTCCTCTCTCCAACAGTACAGCTAACACACAAACACGTAGCACTCTGCCACCTGCTGCGCCACTGCTGCTGATGGACACAGAGGCTTGTTGCACCAGCACGCTCTTATTTCAATTACTCTGCCCCCCCTCTTTCCCCTCTCTGCCCCCCCATCTTCCTTGGTGACACAAAATGCACGCCTTACTTCATGCAACTCTCAACTTTTGCTGTAATCCCCCCATGCTGCCCTTTTTTCTCCACCTTCAGTCAAAGGAGCATTTTCTCTTTGGTCCACGGACCACCGCTGCCGCCGTACCAAAAGTGATGGGCTGGGGGTAATAAAACGGAACAAAATGGAAACCCTACATCTACTACCACCAACAGGAAAAAAGACGAAGAATAGAGAAGTGACAGAGGCTCTGATAGCCACTCATCCGTATAATCACATCCCGCTATTAGAATACTGCAGCTATCTGATGCCATTTGTTCTATCAGTGGATAAGCATTAGCGCTCATTAGTCACATGCATTAGCTCCTGAATTGGGCCTGACAGAAGAGTTGGTGTGGGATTAATACAGCAAAACAGGCGATGGCGTGGAAGAATGATATGTAGACAAAAGGATGGGTTGATGGATGGATGGGCAGTCAGAAGTATTGACTGGTGGGATGACTGACAGATTGTTGAAAGAATGGGCACATATGTGTACAGACAGAACACAAATTGATGGATAGATCGGATGGACGGGATGATTTGTTGGTGGATAAATGGACACGCGCTCCGAGATTGACAAAAAATTGCAGCCTGAAGCCAAATGCTAATGCATTTGGCTTGAGACCTTGGATAATTATCATTAAATGAGGAGCTTTCATCAAAAAAAAAAAAAAAAAAAAAGTGAAAATACACTGACACGCTGAGTTCAGTGAACTTGCCCACTAGCTTCAGACTGTTCCAATGAAAAGTTATAGACCACACCTTATACTGTAATGTAAGGGTGGGCGATATCGACCCAAAATAATATCACGATATTTTTTAGCTGAATGGCCATATACGATATAGATGCAATATATTTTTTCTTCCCAAAAGGTATAAACAAAAAGGCACTTCTGAGTCACATGGGAACTTTTTTTTTTAAACATTCAGCAGTCGATGTACATGAGAAATTGCTTAAAAATAAACTATTGGCATATTTAAATAATAATGTTTCTCAAATACATTAATATTTTTTCCTCCATAACAAAACACTCACAGCTGTGCGATTAAAATGTAAACAGAAAAGATACTGAGCAAAAACAGCAAAAGGCTGACTTACTCTTTAAAAACCAGTCTGCAGTGAAGTAGACTTCACCAAAGTACTTCCTCCTGTGTGTACTCCTGTACGGCCAGTACTCTGTGCAAATAACAAAACATGTAAACAGACTGAATGACCAAAATTCTATCCTTCAATCAGAAAGGTTCTTGCTAGCTCAGTAAATCCACAGACATATGCACTGACGTATTACAGCAACGGGCCCACCTGCTCAATGCGGCGTCTACGTATCCGCCGGCTGAATCACGAACACATGAAAAAGACTCACTTCCGTTATTAAGGTCATGTGACTTGCGGTACAATCCCACAGCCAGGTACTCTTGGCGGTCCGAGCGACGCCAAAGCGTAAGAACAAACGCAGTACGGAGACACAAAACACGGCAACAGCTGAGGATTCCAGAATTCTCTGACGTCACTGGAAAAACTAGCTACATTTGTTGCTAGTCGCTTTTTGCAGAAAAGAAAGGCGCTAAATCTAGCAACAAAGTCACAAAGTTGGCAACACTGCATGACCCACGTGAGCAAAATCCGCTGCGTGGTGGGGTGACGTATTTACGCCATGAAATTAGCATATCATGATATAATTTATTTTCCCTGGCACGATTTTTTTTACCGGTATTATCGTGAATGATATGATATTACTGTAATAGCCCTACTGTAATGGTCTCATTGAGCTACCATGGAACTATAACTGCTACAGTTCCAGTTTCACTTGACATCTTTATATTATCCTGCTATGCGTGCTGTGTTCCAGAATTTGCCACTGATACACACACTTCAGGTGAGGAATCAACGCACACCAACTCTTCATCTTTGAGTTGTGGCCTGTTGGACATTAAAATAAGCAATTTTAGTGTCACCTTAAACTTTTGTGTTTCCACTAATTTGCTGAGATGTTATACCCTAAATCATTCATTAAAAAAATAAAATAGCTGTCTGATTAATCAGTAGTGAAATTAAACGGCAGACTCACTTGTAAATTTCTGCTTTACATCTCTGCCTCTGCCTTGGTGTATTTGTTTGTTCTATTCTTTTTAAGTTGCATTCTGTGTCACTCTTTTGCAAATAACAACAGTCCAGTTACCCACGGGTATCATTAAAGTTTAATCAAATCTGAATTAATCGTGCATGCTTGTGCTGAAGCCGATCAAAATGTCTCATTAGAATCAATCACTCGGGTTAAGGACTTCCCATTAAAATAAAGCAGCAGTGCTGATGAGTTCTAGAACAAATACGTAATCAAACAAACACACTGTCACATCAGAAGAAGGTGACGGTGCGCTGGCTGATATCCTGTGATTTTACCCAAGCTTGACTCTCCAGTTCAGACCTGCAGACAGATGACAGATGTAATTCTTGACAAAATGACAAATTGTCTCGCTACATGTCTGTCTGTCCTGTCAGCAGGGGGGTAAATGTTAATCAATAGCACATCCCTATTAGAGGCAAGCAGATGCCACCTCCACCTCTGTGCCGCTTCATGTCTGGTCTAAATGAAAGCCTGGGTCAGGACCACAGCTGTGGCGACCACACACACACACACACACACACACGCAGATACACAGAGTGAATGGTGGATGAAAGTGTAGACAGAAGAAAGGGTAGGTTGACTGCGGGAGTAAAAGAAGTATGTTAGTTGAAGGTGGCCAACACGAATCAGTGCAGAGTGGGAGCCACGGTGCTGCTGAACCGGCTAAAGTAATGAGGCCGGCATAGCAGGGAATACAGCTAATATGGAGAGATCAAACTACTGGTACACCTCTAGGAACAAGCTCCCTGGGATCCCTGCACTTAGATGTGACACCCCGCAGGCCCAGACACAGGCCCACCCACAGGCCCACCCACACACAGACTGTGTGTGTATTAGCTTGCCTTCCTGTTAAGAACATTTTTATGTGAGTCATGATGTATTGACTTATAAAGGACGTGTGGAAATGGCAGAATATCAGGTAAATTCACAACTACTGAAACAGTGTTCCTACTTTTCTTTGGAGACAAAAAGACCTTGCTTATAAAGATGCAAATATAGCAGATAAATAGAGAAGAACAGAGCAACATGGGGAAAAAGTTTCACTTCAGTTCACAGGTGGCACTTCTAAAAGTTGTTTGATAGTTTTCTAACGTAGCCCTCTAGTTTTGAGGTCTTATTTTTTTTTGTGTTAATTAACTAACGAAATCTTAAAGACTTTGTTTTTAGTAATGTTTCGTATGAAGTAAGCCAGGCACTTCGCTCGGTAACACGGTCTGTCTTTTTGTGAAAGATTTTCAAAAGTTACTTTGCACTTAAATCTGATGCATAGAGAAACAAGACATATAGAAGGAGCACTTTGTTAGCCTTAACAAAGCCATCCTGGCAACACCTGTACAAAGTTATATCAAAATAACAAGACAATAAGAGACAAAACTTCCCTGAAATATAACATGCCTGAGAAAATACAAAAATCTCATAAAACTACTCAAAGTTTGGCATTTTTAGTTCAGCTAACCCCGTCACTCTGATGTAAACAAGAGTTTGATGCTGGTTACATGGTGAGGAGGTGCTACTGACATCAACTCAGTTACTCCAGTGAGTTTTTTTTTTTTTTTTAACTATGTTATCCATCACTGGACAATGATAGATAACAAGTCTCTTTGGCAATTCTTTGCAGAACTTGCTCAAATTCTGAGTCCTTTGTCTTGCTCCTAAGCGAATCCTACCCTACGCATTTTATTGTTGTAGTTGGTAGAAGTGCATAAAGTTTTTTTTAAATTATTATTTTATTAGTATGTAACGGTATTTGTATCATAAGTGTAGTGTATTAACAGGCTAGGTATAAAATCAAAACACTTAAGCATCTTAAATGCAGGGCTGCAGCTAACGAATATTTCAGCTAAAAAAAAAGAACCACACTCATCACTGTACCTGAACACATCTTACGTAGACAACGATGTGAAGCTGGTGCCTCTGACTGTGCTTGTATTATGTACATTTTGCACAATGGTAAATTTTATTAACTATTTAACAGCAGCGATACACCTGTTACCTGCCCTTATACTTGCCGTGAACGGCTGGTTAACGTCGAGCGTATCACCGCTGAGACGTCTGATCAAACCCGCTTTGAATTACCGTAAATACGCGACTGTTTGTCCTATCGGAAAAATTCAAACGGTTTCTGAAAGCTGAGAAATTGCGCTTCACACCCAACGTAGGACAATTACGGTAATTGTTGCCAATGGCGGCACCTTTGAAGGTAAATAAAGGGTTGACCTATGAAAACACTACAGGTTTCACAGACTCATGTTTTTTGAAGTTTTGAATCTTACTGTAGTTACCATCTTCCTCTTTTTTCTTTTTGAATGACCATATTTGGACAAAAAGGTGTGACGCTAAGTTATCAGGTAAGACCACCAAGTTTGATTAGTGGGGTGCATCCACACATACCTCCTAATTAATGCTTAATAATATCAAAATAAAATATTACATTATTAATTACTGGGCCACTTGTACCAAATTTTACTACAACTTTCCAAGGAGTTAACTGTCTTCCAGTTTCAGATTATTCTGGGACCAAATGAATGCATGATATCAAAGCAGGAAGTATAAAAGAAGTACTGATGTTTTGTCAGCTGATTACACTCGCAGAAGTATTATTGCATGGACAACGTGGGCGCATGACCAGAGCTGTGGAGCCAATGAGGGATCTTGGCTTTAAGATGTTTTGAGATGATTGTAAAAATGTCTGGATGTTTGGTAAATTAGCCAATTACATTGCATGCCATAATGGCATAACCTTTTGGCCAAATCTGGCAGTCAGCAAGAAGAAAGCATAGAGAGTCTCAGGGAGAAAGGCATCCTTAGCAGGTAAGTAAAGCATAAACTCTCAGCAGCTGTGCTGGTGCTACAGCCCTGGCTGCTGTGGAGGACCTGGATGCAAACTCAAGCTCATTGGAAGACTCCAGGTTTAAAATAAGGGATAGTGGTGGAACGGCAGTGATGGTACCAGAGCGGGCACAAAGCAATGTTGGCTGTAAACTCTGATGTTCAGGAAAAATGTGGATTATGGATTTATCATTTTTCTAACTGGCATATTTAAAACCATTTGTGAGTTCTTGGCAGCACCAGCTGGTGGTTAGCACTGTGGCCTCACAGCAAGAAGGTCCTCGGTTCGAATCCACCATTTGGCTTGAACCTTTCTGTGTGGAGTTTGCATGCTCTCCCTGGGTTTGCGTGGGTTTTCTCTGGGTAGTCCGGTTTCCTCCCACAGTCCAGACATGCTGTTAGCGGGGTTAGGTTAATTGTTGATTCTAAATTGGCCGTAGGTGTGAATGGTTGTCCGTCTCTGTGTTTTTGCCCTGTGACAGGCTGGTGACCTGTCCAGAGTGTCATCTCTCGCCCTATGGTAGCTGGGATAGGCTACAGCCTACCGTGACCCTGAAGAGAATAAGCAGATGGATGAATAGACACCTCAGCAACCTGTCTCTTAATAGCCATTCAATCTCTAACTTCCAACTGCCAGAAAGATAACTTAAAGGACTGGAACGATGGCTTTTTGTTCCAGAAACACCAGGGTTTGTATTGTGCTGTACATATCAAATATAACCTATTAATATATCAAAATAGAGAATATAATATGACCAAACTCCAAGTAAACGCCAAGAAATCGTTTTTATTATATTTTAATCACAAATATAATTTAGGTTTTTCATTGACTGTGTCATCTGTGACTAGATCAGTTTAGGAACACAAATGTTTAACATCAATGATCGCCTGTGTCAGCAGCAGCAGCCATATAGCAGTGCCTCCTCCTTCCCAGAATCCTCCTGGCCTTCACACCTGTCATTGCAAACAAAATGAGCGAGAAATTATGCCAAACATCCGTCTGTGCTGTTCATCTGGCTTTGTGGGATTGTCAGTGTAAAAAAAAAAGAAAACAGGTAAATAAGGCAGATTGAGTGAGGTTGGAAATAAAACAAAGCTCCTTTTTTTTCCCCGTGAAGGACGCCGCACAAAGAACGCACCGAGAATACAAAGTAAGTGCTGTAACGGCACCCGAGGGAGGCCTTGTCAAATAAACAATGAGACACGATTAAATGGCATTATTATATGAAACTAGCGCGAGTCATCAGGGAGAGAAAGAGAAACAGATTCACATTTGCATCCTTCATTAGGTAATGGAGTTGTTTGAATGCTGACGCGCAATGTCAAGACATGTTGATGCCAAGGCAGACATTTATGTTTCCCATGTACAGCATCCCTCTCACTGAAACTCTACAGGCCTGTCAGAGCTGCCGGAGCAAGGCAATCACTCACTCTTGCACACGCATATGGCATACACACACACACACGGTACACACACACACACACACTCATACAAAGAGAGGCTGTATGCATTCAAGCACTCTCTAAACTAATAAACCTGCCTATGGACTTAGCCAGTCTTAGTCTGAAGTGTCATTAGAAGTGGCAGGCAGCTGTGGCAGCCTGTGAGGGGCTAAGAGGCTTGAGCTCCCACCGTCTGTAATCCCCACAAACAAAGTACACGCCATGCTGAAAAAATAAATATATATATGAGTAAGACATGCAAACATGCTGCCACGCGCGCACACACACAGTCTTACAGTAGGTGATGCAAAAATGCGCTCTCGAAAACTTCAAAGCAGCGGTGAAAGTGCGAAGTCATGCGTATGGCAATCCGCCTTTAAAAGTAATCTGACACCCTGATGGAAACGTGAAGAAACACGTGCGAGGTGCTTGGCCCCGCCTACACCACCCTTTAACACACACACACACACACTTAAAAAGCACATTTGGCTGGGAGACACACATGCACATAGAGATTGCTAAGTGGTAATAAAGGCCAAGGCTTATTAATGGGACAATCTGACAAGCAGAAGTGCTGTGCTGAGGATTCTCTCTCTCTCTCTCTCTCTCTCTCTCTCTCTCTCTCTCTCTCTCACACTCACACACACCCACACACACACACTCTCATTCCCGATAGCTGTAAGTTATTGGAGAGGAGGTAATGTTGCCGGGTAGCATCTCCCTGTAGTCACATTTCCACTTGGAGATGAAACAGCTAATTGGAGATGGGACCCTCTCAGCTCTGCAGACTCTAGTAATGGATTTGGATGTGGAGAGCACCCCCCCCCCCCCTTTACTTCACATTTTATAATCCTCTGTTTTTATCTGCTCCTTTCCCCAACCAAAACCTGTTTACCCTCTATGCAAACTCATGGTTCAACTTACCTATGTTTTTCAGGCTGTCGTTGGGTTAAATGGAAATAGAGGATATATTTCATGGGAGTTTTGTATAATGATTATCAACAAACTGAGGTCAGTGTAATAAAAAAAAAAAAACGATGGGTCATCATTTCTTAGTCACTGCAGCAAGACAAGAAAGAATATTTCTTCCCCATAAAAAAAATCCTCTGATCTACTCACCTTCCTCTTTTCAGCTCTAGCTTGCTGTGAAGCTATTGAGGCGTTTGAGATATTCTTTCAAAACACTCACTGCTATTACATCTTCCAATGTGTAAGTGTTTATCTCCATCTCCGTCTCACTTTTTCTTCTCTCTGTGTCTCTTTCTCGCTGCTGCTCCTGGTGTGAGTTTCTCTTTGAAATGCTTTCTAATTAGCACGTACAACACACAGCCAGGGTCAAATTAAATTGCTAAGTTACAAGGAGGTTGAGGTCAACGGCTCTGCAAAGACTGTCAGCACGGATAATTGGGAGATATACTTTTCTCTTTCCTCCTTCCACTTTTGCTAAATATCCATGATCAAAATGACAGCGGATGGCGTACAGACAGTTTGGTAGGGTGGCAGTGTGCTGAGGCGAAGACGCTTTTATGAAATATGAATTTATTTTTAGAGATAGAGGAAGACAAGTAATTAGGAGTGCAGAGAGAGAAAATCACTTTCATGTCTACGCTCGCTCTGTCTCTGCCCCTACGTTCTTGCACCTGGGAAACAACTTCTGTGAAGCCGATATATAAGGGCCAGAATTGGCTTTATGAAATATATGACAATGCAGTTCTTTAGCTGCATAATAACTGTGACTGATAAACTCCACACTGGCTGCGAAAAGGAAGCATTAGGAGATGACTGCAGTTGATTCTGGACACTTTCAGATTTATGGATGTATGTGTATACTGGTTTTCAATCATTAAGGAACTTACAGAGCAGACCGACTTCACCAGGAAAACTGGTTCACTGTTTAAAGGCTTTGTAATGACTGTGTTTATGTAGGTAAATAGTTGCATGTAACATCTTTAATGTTAGAGCCAGATCTGTGTCTCAATTGTCCTGTCACAGATACATTTGTATTGCACAAATGCACAAATATGAAAACTTAACTGATGTAGAGCAGGAACAGGCATCTGAACCTTTGCTAGCAAAGCTGCAAAGGCAACAGAGACTTTTTTCTTTTTTTTTCTACCAAGCGTTGCACATCCTGGGACGGAGCAGTCAAGACCAGGTTTGGGATTTCCTGCAAAAATTGCAAAAACCAGCAATCCCTCCTCTGATGGGGAGTGTTTGGTGGACGCTGCCGCACTAACACTCTGTGAGAACAAAGAAGCATTTGACAACGTGTCTGTTTCCAGGCAAACCGTAACAAGACGGCTCGAGGACATCGTTCTGGACGAGAGCTGTGATGTCCGTGACACAGGTAACTGCACGCTTTGATAGGCTTGGGCTGAAATGGGACAATCTGGCAGGTGTTATAACTGATGGCTGTCCAAATCTGACAGAGAAAGGATGTCAGACTTTTGAAGCAAGATAAAGTGACTTTATTTTCGCATTGTATTAAACACCAGAAGGTGTTGTGTAAGTCAGTGCTAAAAATGAACCGTGCTGTTGATGATGTAACTAAAATAGTTACACTGAATCGCAGTTAATGGCGCTTCAAGTCAGCATCCCTGCTGGATTTTTATTCTTCTTTCAAAGAGGAGAACTTTCAACAAATAAGAAGACACGCTCAGAAGATGCTGCTTCTCTTTGGATCTGCCTTTATACGAGAACAAATACTCTTAGTGAAATGTAATAAATCCAGATACAGAGCCTCTCTGTGACAACACTGAACCTTACTTTAATGCGCTTGTTCCAAAACAGAACAGATTTCTCTCACTGAACAAGAAAAAAAATAGAAAAACTGCAGATGAAATCTATAAAATACAAAGAAGAACAGCAATAGCGCTTTATAAAAAGTTAAAAGTCTTTTGTTTGCAAAAACGTGCGCATTGTGTTCACAATTATTTCTGGAATTGCTGATTAAATAGTGATAAAATGTCGGTGTTTTTAATATGCCTATTTAATATTTTCATTGCCTAATTTTAACAACTACTCTTACTAGTAGCAGTTTATAAAAAGATAAAATTAATATCGAGCAGAACTGAGTTCAGCTTATTGGTGCAGCCGTCCCAGTGTCTCATGTAGCCCCTTGGGAAAATTAATTGGCCACCACTGCTTTCAATGGTTTAAATGGCTTTGACTCCAGCATAGTAGCATGTATCATAAGCCAAATTTGCAACTTTGTCCTCTCTGCTTTCTCTCATAAATGGTGTGTTTAACGCCAAACCGTAATCTGTCCACTTAGGGAAGCCTTCTTGTAATTCCTTTAAGTCAGGGGTTTCAAACTCGCGGCCCGAGGGCCACTCCCCCCACTTCCAGCCCACGAATTGAGGTCAAAAATTTAATACAATTTGGCTCTTTAAGTTACTTTTTTAAATTTGACTTTCCCCTTGTTATGTTCCATTCTCTGTCAAAGCGATCGTAACAAAGCTTCAATAATGTTGAGGTCAATTCATGACTGATTGCATTGGCAGTATGTTTGGATGATTATCCATCCATCCATTCTCTTCCCCTTATCCTGTTCAGGGTTGCGGGCAGGGTAGACCCTGTACAGGTTGCCAGCCTGTCACATGGCTAACACAGAGAGACACACCTATGGGCAATTTAGAATCATCAATTAACCTAACCCCACAAACTGCATGTCTTTGGACTGTGGGAGTACCCAGAGAAAACCCACACAAACACGGGGAGAACATGCAAACTCCACACAGAAAGGCCCGGGCCGAGCTGTGAGGCAACAGTGCTAACCACCACGGCACCTTGCTGTCCTGTTTGGATGATTATCATGCTGAAAAATTAAGCTGTTCCCCGACACTTGGATTTGCATGGCAGATCAAAATCTGACAGTACTCTTCTGGATTTATAATTTCGTTAATTCTGACAAGCTCTCCAACACCAACGGCTGAAACGCAGCCCAAACTATAAACGAGCCTCCACCGTGTTTTACAGATGGCTGCAGACACTCACTGTTGTCCCTCTCTCCTGAAATTCTCAAATTTTGATTCATCACTCCATCAGACCTGTTGCCAATGATTTTCAGTCCAGTTCTTGAGTAATATGGCATCCCTCAGCCCTTCCTTAAGAATGGTTTCCTTCCACTGAGACCATTTCTGATGAGGCTTGACTGAAAATGAGTGAAAAAGCAGCCAATGGCCAAAGAAAATATTAACATATGACATGTATCACATATGTATATTATGCTGATATTTTGGCAGCTTATATTGACCAGACGAGTCTAATTGTCAGGCACAGCTGAATCAGTACAATCAGTGCAGGGTTTTTATCACTGGCTCTTCAGAATCACCTCTGTTCTATAAACAAAAGGGTAAAAATATGTTTACAGAATCCACTATATGAAATATGACCATATATCCAACATAATGCCAAATGCTATTACTTCACATTTAAATTCATTAAAGGGTATCAGAGTATATTTTTGGGTTATATATGAAGAAAAAAATCAAATGTGAAGCAAACATGAGCCAAACTCAAGCCTGAAATGAAGTAAATAACACAGAAAACAAAAGCTGTATGAAGCATGGGGAGTGTGGGTAAGGGAGGGGGCGCTCTGGGAAAATGAGAGAGCAATATGTCAGCATGGTAACACCTCTAAAAGTCACCGAAATGCCAGGTCACCCTGCTTGACGGGAAGAATCAAACCACGCTGCGAGTGTGTGAGAGCACCTTGCATCACACGTTGAGCTTACATCAGTCTAATACACACACTCTGAAAAACAGAGCAGCGGCCGCCCGCCACCACTGTCAGCAACGCTGTCATCTACTGCCTGTGACTGCTTTGGTATAAGTACGCAACAATACTTTTTGCTTCTACCCTGTGATGATTACTCCTTTAACAATGTTGTTAGTGTGACCCACCCATACTCGGCGAGCACATCATCCTTCCACGCTGAGTGCGTGTGCGCCTGTGCTGTACTGTGAGTCGCTGGCACATTGTCTCACGCAGAGGTAGGTGGGAGGATGATGAAGAGAGTGTGCGTTAAAATTTTATTTCATCTTCATTAATATTTCACAGGGATGGGTGCGACGTACAAACCGATGACGACACCTTTCTCCGGAAAAAGCCTCCCACAAAGCCGTGCAACATCTACTGGCACGACCCGCTGAGCTTTGTTTTGCTGCGGAGTAAACAATGTCTCCTCTTACCACGGTTTCCAAGTGTAACTGCTTGACTTTGGCGCTCGCACAAACTTGAACTGGGCTGAATTCCTGCTCTCCTCTCCCTCCCCACCTCATTCTCCTCTCACTGCCATCATATCGTAGCGATCGCTGAACCTTGAAAAATCTCAAAAGTAGAAAATTCTTGGTAGGTGAAATATGAGACGTTTGCTGGGATGTAATATTGGAGCTCACCCACTGACTACCCGAATCAGAAAGATATTGTGTATTAGAAACCTGCTGGTTTTTCCAAAAAAAAAAAAAAAAGTAATTCACAAGAAATCTTAACAAAGATGAAAGAAAAACATCAGCACTTGTGAGAACGATCCCTCCTTTCAAATTTCCTTGAGCTCAGAGGCTGGAGTGTGCAGTGTGGTGCACTTTGAAAGTTTACCAAGGCAGACGGTGAGTCTTTGCTGGTGTAATCTCTCTGCAAGGAATAATCCCGGCGATTGAATGACCAGGATACTGATTGCAGGCATGTACCTCCTGCGTCCTGCAGTGCAGAAGGCATGACACAGGCTATTCTGTTCGATACTTTTTAAATGCAATAATTCCAACACACAAATTAGCTTGTTTCATAGGAGGCAATGAAGAAATGGTCCTGAAGACGATTTTTTTTTTGCAGGTTTTTGTTCATAATAAAAGTTTGCAAGATAATTCCTTTGTTTTGTTCCATGAATGGGAATGTATGAACACAGAATTCTCTCACTGATTGTTTGACTTGCAGGGTACTGTACCAAATCAAAGACCAAACCAAAGAGCTGGGGATGAATAGGTGTCTGTTACATGCTGTATCTGATAATATTTATTAAAAATTTGCTGACCACTTAATCATTTAATCATCAACATCAATTAAAACACTGTACATCTCACACATCAACTTTAGGGTGCTGATGCACTGCGTGAATGTTCACATACCATCTCAAATTACACTAATGTGAAAAAGACCCTTACTGCTCCCATGGGAATTAAGAGGCTAAATAGCATCCAGGTGCATCTAATCAAATGTGCCTAATCAACAGACCTCCAGCAAATCCGACCACCTCCATAAATGCAGTCATTTTGGCCGTTTGCTGGTTTGAAGCATTCAGGTATGTGCTAACACAATGCCATATTCACCCCAAGGTTAGACCACAAATCCATAAAGATCCAAAAGCCAAAAGGGTATAGAAGCCACAAACCAAAGACTCACAAGGCTGGGACAAATCAGCGATCTGACAAAGCGTAAACACAACTACATGGACACAGTAGAGTAATTAGGGCAGAGTGGAGACACCTGGGAAACTAGACACAGCTGAAGTAGACAACACCTGCAGACGTAAAACCAAACACAAGGCACTACAGACATGAACTAACAAATTAAAACAGGAAATGACTAATTAGACAAACTAAACTTTGACCATGACCTGGCCTGGATAAGTGAAAGAAGATGGATGGATGGAAGAAAGGAAAATACAGGGAAAATACACAGGAGGATTAAATGTCAAAATACTATTAACAGTATTACAATATAACTAGAACTGAAGACTCAAAATACTGAGAATAACTCCACAGACCATGACAATAAAAGTAGTACAAATAAAAGACAAATATGGCTTCTTTGGAAAAGCTGCCAGAAGAAAAAGCTCATGGCAGCACAGCTCAGGTTTGGCAAAGTTACAGCTAAACAAACACAAAGAATTCTGGAACAATGTCCTTTGGACCCAAGTGGAGATGTTTGAACACAATTTACAACATCACATTTGGGAAAAACCAAACACAGCACGATGTTGGAGGGGTGATGATTTGGGCTTGTTTTGCAGCCACAGGACCAAGGCACCTTCCAGTCACTGAGTTGACTCCTCTGTATACAAAAAAAATAATAATCTAGAGTCAAATGTGAGGCTGCCACATCAGCAAGTTTACAACAGAATGGCTGAAAAAGAAAAGAATCAAGGTGCTGCAATGGCTCAGTCAAAGTCCAGACCTCAGCCTGACTGAAATGCTGTGGCGAGACCTTAAGAGAACTGTGCAAACCTCAATGAACTGAAGCAAAGTTGTAAAGAAGAGTGGACCAAAATTCCTCTATAATAATGCAAGAAACTGATAACGTTATTGCTGCTAAAGGTGATTCTACACACTACTGAATCACAGGGTGTGGCCAAGGACTGCATAGAGACTAAATCTGTGTCTGCGGCACAATATGACAAAAGAGACAAATACATCAGCACCTCTGATATCTAATTTATCCTATTTTAATGCCAGTTTTCTTTGTTATTCACTAATCAATGACTCTTTCATCTGAATATTTAAAGAGCTAATGATGAAACAATCAGTAAAATAAATGCTTAATCAACAGAACCTCAAATCAGCTAATTACTGAAGTCATTCATCAAGCAAACAGGACAACATCCATTGGTTCCATCTTGTTAAATTAAGTATTTGTTGCTTTTCTTGGTAGTTGCGTAAGCAAAATATGATGTCAATTAAATTATTATGATTAGAATAACAAAGCAGGTACTACTAAACGTATGGGTTTTTCTAGTTTTACAAGTTAGTAATCAATTTTAAAAAAATCTTGTTAATTATTAGCAACAATAAGATTGAATTGTTGCCTAAAACACATTTCACAAACAGACAATCCACAGTATACACTTGGTGATTTTTTTTTCCTCTGTACTCACACACATACGTTTACATATACAGAGCAACTTACAAAAGCCCCCAAAGACATAAAACCTCAAAGATTATTTACTCTGCGTGTGGCTCTGATGTGCTGGAGTGGGAGAGAGTTCAGCGGTAGACGATGGTGGAGTTACCAGGAGTAGAAAAGGCACAGCTCTCAGTGGAATCAGCCCTGCTCATTACAGCAGCTGAAGAAGAAACTTTGAACAACAAATGTGTTTGGAAAGAGGAACCACAGTATGGAGTTGTCACGTTTAATTAAATGGCATCAGTGACATGGGGTGGCGATGGGGAGGGAAAAAATGGTTCACCTGCTCGTTGGCATGAGTGGCAGGGAGCTGTCACAATCATACCAGTGTGTACATTGAACCAACCAGTGAAAGTACTGTGTTACATTCTCTGTGACCATCAAACGCATCTTTAAACACCGTCAGAAAGTCTCAGCCGCGCTACCCAAAGCCAAATCTTTTGTATTTAGCCCCTTAGGGAATAGATGATTGTGCTTTAACAGGCAGTCCTATACAGTATAAGTAGGCATTTCAGAACATTTAGCAGCTACCGCAGCCGGTGTGACAGGACACCGCCAACTTAGTGGCACGTGTCCCATTAATAGAGATAGATATTTAAAATCGAAGCATTAATTAATGGTAGGACTGCTTTGATCAGTCTTGTAAGAATGGGGGTCTAATAGGCACATTAATGCTTTGGAGGAAGTAATAATTGAAGTTAACTCAGAAAGATCAATCATAGAGTCTAAATAAATATCAGTAGTATTAAAAGTAGCTGTACATAATGATAGGTCTGTGAGATGGTTATGAATGATTTTTTTTTTCACTAAAGAAATTTGTGAGGTCATTACCAGTTAAGGTTAAAGGAATACACGGAGCTCTGACGCTGAGATGTGGGCATCCCAGCTGCATTTGATTGGTACCTGATCAATAAACTCCCTGCTATGTTCCTCGAGCCGTTTCTGAGCAGTTTTTGTGATATGGTGAGGTGTACTGTCCCACATGGGGAGACCACTGCCATCGGGGAGTGTAGTTACAATGAGGAACGTGATCGACATGTAATAATGTTCAGGTGGGGAATACGTGCCAAACAGGACTGCAAGGACTCAGAAAACTGTAGCCAGGTCATATCATTCACTTCTCTTGTCAGTGGTTTTAATGTTGTTGGTGATTCTTATGGCACTTTGGAACTACCTGGATCAGCATGATCCCCTATGATTGAGGCGACCTGCCTCCCAACACTGTCAAATTGACTGTCCGCTAAATGCACATAGGCCAAAATATTATTAATGAACTGTTTGCCCATGTTGTCTTGCAGGTTCCTGGTGGGCGGGGCTAATCGGTGCAACTGGGAGCACCTGGCCAGTCTCCCTGGAGCATTTAAGAGCTGGCTGTCCTCCATTCATCAGCGCCACGGTTATTTGTTTGATTGGGTCAATCTTGGTTTGTTAGGTGTTTACATTGCAACACTGTGCATACTCAACATCCCTCCATTCATGCAGCAACTGATACACTGAAAGTACTGATTGCCTCACCTCACGGAGCATTACTGTTTTCACCTTATTGTTTTTGGACAAATAGACTGGTAATATTTGATTTAACTGGTGTCTCTCTTATTATTTGTCATGGCCGTCGAGCCAGACTGTGACAATGGGAATTAAAAACCAAGTTATAGGCATTAAACTATGCCTGGCACATTATTGTGTCGCCATAAAACCTGCTCTAAAATGGCAACAATTGTATTAAAATAAACAGTTGCCAATTTGACTGAATGCATGACCTGTTCTTATTCTCAGGATGTCAAATACAGATGTTTTGTCTCCTGCATTCTCAACTGTAAAGGCATCTAATTTAAATGCAGTGGGTATAATATTCTGAATGGCATATTTTAAATCTTAATCTTTGGTGCATTAATCTAAGTAGTGAGTAAAAACCTGCAAACCAAGAAGCTTCCAAACATGACCCACAGTCTCCTGAATGAAAGGCTTCTTCCCTCAACCACAGCTTCAGCCTCCAAATGTGAACTTTGCTGCTGTATAAAAGAAGACTGTTATACTGTCACAGAAGTGCCTATGCCAGTGAACACCTCGTGCACATCCGTGACATGTGACAGGAAAACTTTAACATCATCACTGAAATTATTAAAAGCGGTCCTGTTTCCTCCCTCCTCCCTGCTTTGGCATCATGATAACAAATTGAATCTAATCTGCTGAGATCTAGGCAAACAAGCTTAAGGACCAAAACAGTTTCTTCTTAAAAGAAATGGTTCTAATAAGACATTTTGATGCCACAAGATGTCAGCTTCAAGAGACAGTTTTAATGAGATGTTCTCCATCTTTAGCCTCCTCCAAATTAGTAATAGGATGACTCACATTTGGAAACTGTGAGAACAGTTTTTGGACCGGTATGAATATAATCGAGTGTCTGCAAAGATGTGAACTGTCAGCACAAATGACAGGCTGCTGGAAGCTGCGATGCTAAAGAAGCGGCAAATGTTACACAGCAGCTACTGTAAAACTCACTTTGTACATACATGCACATATATTTATGATCATGTATGTATTTCATGTTTCCGTGCAGACAAAGGGTGCAACAGGCTGCTTGGCCACAGCTCCATTCTCCTCACTAACTTGGCCTTTGAGACTGGGAGAATTCTAATGAGTTTCCCCTCTCTCACTTGCAGTGGGTGCGCAAACACACACACACACACACACACACACACACACACACAGTTTAATGAGTGTGCCTTGCGCTTTCCTCATTAGCCACACAGAGTCTTATCGCAGGCATCAAACGCAATGCACCGCCACCCCTGACAGGAAGAGAGAAAGGAGGAAAGAGAGCTTCCCTCTTCTCTTCTCTCCTCTTCTTTCTATTTTTCTCCTTTTTCTTCTATCTTGCTCTGAGGTTAAAACATTTCATTATGTAGCCACATCCATGCTTTGACTGATGGCAGCGAGAAAGACAGACCCCCAAATGCACTCACACATCTCACTCTCTCTGTAAGATGTTGACTAACTTAGATCACAGCCAAGATCTTCCCTTCTCCTCTTTCTGTGGGCTGAGGGAGGCTATTGTTGCTATGGCAGTGATGCATATCTTGCCATGTAGAAATGGAAAGGTGGTAGGAGTGAGTTGACAGAGAATAAGAGTGTGTGGCCACCTGCTCAACCCCTCAGAGTCAGACTAAACTCAATATAGCCTGGTGGTGCAGTGCAGAATCCATGAAACAAATACCAAAAAAGAGCACCTATAAGAGAACTCAGAGTGGGATGAGCTTCTCAAAGAGCTTCAAGTGTCAGACATGAATGCCACAATAGTTTGAGTCACATGGTTGTTTTATGACAGGAACGTCAACATGACAGCAGCCTGTGATGCACAAAGTCTGTCATTGTGATGCGGTGGTGGTGGTGGTGGTGGAGAAGGGAGGCACTGGCAGGAAGGAAATGAGTGAGACCAAGGCAATCTTTTCATTTTGTTTTTCACAGGACGAGTTTGTCAAAAAAAATTCTTGATAGACTTAAAAAGACTATAGAGAGGGCGGAATAATGTGCGGGAGTGACTGAAGGGTCTGAAGAAAAGAGGGTTCGTTTTTCAGTGCAAGACGCCTAGAGCCACTGCAGAGTCATTAGAGAAGATTTGTCACATTAACAAAGGAGAAGGAATCGGCCCTTTTTAAAGGGGGAAGATAAAGAAAGACACAGACGTGGAAACACAAAGAGGCAGGGTGGGGAAAAAAGGGATTTCAAGACAGGAGGGAGGAGAACAGGAGGCAGGGAGTTAGATTGATGGAAGGGGGAGAAAATCTGAATGCATGTTTGGATGGAGCAGAAGTTATTTTCTCGAGGAAAATCTGCTCATCCCTGGATTTAAAGGAAAACATCCCCATAGAGCCTTTTACATTTGAATGCTGCGTTTGGGCATCTGGGCTTTTTCGGGTAGTTATTCTGTCATTGATTATAACTTCATCTATCTGTCAAAGTATCTTCATCGTAACAATTCATAATTTTCTGCTCCCATCGCTCCCGAGAGAACGATGGGATTCGAATGATGGTACGTTAAAGCTAACGTCAGCGTTTTCAGACGGCTCTTTACATGGTAACTGTTGCTGAGCACCTGACCTGCTCCACAGGAGGTTCTGATTGAATTTGTGTGGCGATTTTAATTGTTTTCCTGATGTTACGTGAGTGAAGAGTGAGGTTCTCACCTGAGAGAATATATGAAAATATACCTGATTTGTTTTCTTTTACGCTGCTTGGAGTAAACATGTTCCACTGTTGCCTTATTGAGCACCAGTATTGTCGTTTGTTGCCATAATATATTATTTACATCCATCACACCTCTCCATAACCTGTCCCCCGTGACTGAGATATCGGGCACTCAATCACATCAGAACAAAAGTTAAATGACACACAGAGTCTGAGGGAGAAAGATGATAATAACAGTATGATGACTGTTATCTCTGATTTGGATTTTTGGCTTTGCTGAGCTCACTAACGCAAACAAACCCCGGCTATGTTGAACGTGAGTCGTAGTCTCACGTAGTACCCCCAGCTTTTGCCTAATGTGGCGGGCGCCAACGTGACCTTGAACTACATGGGCTGTAATTCAAGAACGGATGGATGGAGGTGATTATGTCCAGTTATTTACAAATCAGTACCTATTATTCATCACCTGCTCCTACATAATATTTGTGTAATCAAAGTAAGCATCTGTCATGGTACCTTTATCTGATTTTTACTGCCCTGCAAACTTCTTAAAGTATGCTTAAAAAGAAAACAAAATTAATACACACAAATATAGTGATTCCCTTAAAAGTAAATACTGCCCAGAGAGAGAGAGAGAGAGAGAGAGAGAGAGCTTCCTCGGCTGAAGTTTGAGCTCTACGAGCGCTTCTGGTTGATATCTTTTGATTTTTGCAGGGGAGAACCAAAAAAGTTTTCATTTGCTGTTTATTGAGTTATACAAGACATTTTTGTCTGTATTATCACATTCTAGTGCTGCTGCACCAGAAAGGTGTTGGCATATCATGTTACCTTCATCTTAAAATAGTCCCAGAATTGCACACCGCCTCATTGTGGTTAAGCATTTTTCCAGTGCTCTGTTTTTCCCTCAGAAATTCACTTTGAGTGTGCGAGAATATTCATGCTTCTTTAACAGACTGCTGACAAGGGTGGCCTGTGCAGAATTTTCACTTTTCTCATACATCCCGCAAAGAAAGAGAGCCTGTCATTCTTGTATTATTCTGGATTACATGGGGGAGAACTTTGGGGACTTGCAGTAAGGCGCATATCCATCCAACAAGATTTCCTAATAAATACAACCAGCTGACACTGATGTAAAGTGATCTTTAGAGGGCAGGGGAGACTGTCAGTATTCCTAAGAATGGCCATCTTTCTTTAATTTTACAATAAAATATGCACAAAGTACAAAAACGTGATTCAGTAACTCAAATTCTAAATACATTACAATAAGGGGCTTAAATCTAAACTTAATATTGTGTAATGAGGTGGTAAATATTACATATTAGTTACATAGTAGTTACATAATAGTTATACAGATGAACTGGCTTCACTGGTTCTTTGCTCTCCTCCTCGCACTGCATCACCAGACAAGCCTTATGCCAGGCCAGATATCTTTTTCTCTCCCTATTAAGATGTTAAACAGCCCCTGGTTTGCTGCTCCATCAGCGCTTTGATCCTTTGATGACCTGGTCATGCTAAAGAAAAAAAAAATGCAAAGAGGCACTCTTGAAAAGAGAGGATAAGGAGTATGTCTCAAATAATACACCGCAGCAGATGGATTTGATAGAGTCTCAGAGTTTTTTTTTTCCCTTCTGTTCAACCCTTTGCTCTCTTTAGAGTTGCATTTGTAAAATGAATCTTGTGGCAGAGGAGGAGAAGGGTAAAACACATTTCAGATTCTGAGGGCTTATCGTGCTGGCGCCTGATTACAGCAGAGGCTGTTGTTTCCCCTGGCTATATTAGGATTGCAGGGTTTCACTTACGGCTAAAATCATGGAGTATTTCTGCCCTTTAGGCAGATTTAGATGAAAACCTAAAGCTAACACCCTATATCACACTGTGAGTTTCAAACATTCTATGCCTGCTGCGCCTCAGCCAAGGATTTGTGAAAGAAAATACCTTGAGCCCCCCCGTGTCTCTTCCCCACACACATAGAAACGGCTGATAATGATGACATAGCTTGTCAAAATCTGGCACCTTTAACCTTGGATATCAGCGTTATTGCTTTCTGGTGCTACCTCAGCTGCAGATACAGTAGGTGGTTAAGTTGCCATCATGGGCTAAGAAGCAGCTAGAGGCGGGGATAAAGCAGCAGCAGTATCTCTTCCATCTCTGATGAGGTGTGTGCGCGCACACGTCTGTGCTTGTGCGCGTGCGTGTGCATGTGAAGCCAACTTGCCTTAAGAGTAGATGCATCATCTTGTGGAGCCTCACCAGGCGGCTGCAGGCGCACTAACTTTCAACTGATGGAGGGCCCCCCCCTGCCCTCCTAATAGATTCATTTATTCCCACTAATAAAACCCAAATCATCATATAAATGACACTAAATAGGGAAATTGCGATTTAATACATAAAAAAATAGATTTCAACCACAAAAAGTCGTTAAAATAATTTGATGCGGCAGGGCAAAGTCAAAATAATTCAGGCACTTGAGTTAATGTTTTTTTCTAAACGTCTCCTCTTCTGTTAGCAATTAAATTGGCAATTATGACTGTTTATGTGATTGATTCCAGAATAATATCAATTCATTTCATCTCAGCTTCCTCTCATCATCGTAACAAAACAAAACCAAAAAAAAAAAAAAAAAAATCTCATATGCTGGTTTGCCTACGAAGGGGTGAGAAGCGAAACTTGGAGCAGGAGGTTAAAATCCTCAAACGTTCGTGTGACCTTTCATTGTGTTGTGTCGCGTTACCTCTGTTTGTCCTCAGTTTGAAGCCGGTGCCCAAAATACACGCTCACAGACCCAAACACAGTCTGGTCTTTACAACTCATAATCACGTCGAAGCCCAGCGGACCCAATGGACTCAGTTTCCTCATTTTTTTTCAGCTATCACCACTTCAATTACGAATGAAGATGTTTGATTACAAGAGGAAGAATGGAGCAGAGATTAGAGGGATCTGCTGTATTGTGAGTGCGTGCGCGCGTCTGTGTAATCAGTACCTTGATGGTGCAGGTTAAAATGTTGCCGCTTACACTGGATGAGGGAGGATATGGATAGAATACAAAGAGAATAACACTTATTAGCCATTTTAAATGGATATAGATTAAAACTATAAAGCACTGTAGCCATTTGTGGAGATGGAGATGAAATGGGAATATTGTATCACATGCAGAAACCTGCACAAACCAATAATGGCCGTTCAGCGATGCCAAATTATTCTCCTGGTATGACATGGACAACCTGAAATTTCCTTCCTGAATAGCGCCGTATTCGAGGAAATCAAGAAGCCTAATGACACATCAAAGGATGTGTACACTCTGTGTTCCTGTGACCCAGATTCAAGCGATGTAGGCTCAGTTATTATTCTGTCAAAGGTGTGCGTGTGTGTGTGTATGTGTGTGTGTGTGTATGCGTACATTTCTGCTCATGTGTGTTTTTTTTGCGTAGGTGTGCAGATATGAGCTCTCCTTTGTGTGTCCCACTGAAGTCACTGCTTTAATTAAAGCATGAAGAGATGTAAAATGCATGGCCCCCGGGTTCACCGTGCCTTTTCTTACATTATTAAACCATCTAAAGCCAATGACAAACGGTAAACAAAAACAATCCGTCTTTGGGCTCGTTATTTTTCATGTCTCCTCTGCCACACGCACACACAAACTCGTGCAGACGGAACTTTGTGCAGAAACTTGGCATTCCGAAGAAAACCCTTTTAGACTCGAAGGCTCGGTCACGCCCGTGTTTACAGCGGATACGTTTGGCACAGAATCTGATTTATTTGAACAGACAAGGTAATTTGCTTTTGGACAGAAAGAAACTTATTATAAAAATGAGATGCTTGATTTCATGATGGTGATTCCAGTAAAAGCAGTTTTCACAACGACGTGTCATCAAACATGCATTAAGACAACGTTACCGGGTTTGGTTTCGCAAATATTAAATCTTCGTTATTTGAAAACTTCAGAATAATCCAGCCAATTTATATTCTTTTAATACATTTGTTATGAAGTGGCCGCTGCGAAATGTATGTCAACATTAAATTTAACTTTGTTTTTCTGTATCAAACAAATCCATAGTAATTACACAGTAATTAAGTGATTCATGCATTACAAAAATATACGTAGAAAGTTTGCATTGTTAGTTTTCATGGACAACATCAACTGGAGTCTAGAGAAAAGGTCGGGAATTTTTTGTTGCTGTTTTACATATTTTATCAAAAAAGAGTTGGTCAACATTGAAATGCTACTCTCTGGCATTGGCACCAGTAGTATTATATCTAATCTCTATAAACACAGATCAGAATATGAATATGCAGAATCTGCATGCGAGGGGCAAACTATTTGTTTTCCTACTCCGAGTACTATCACTTTTGATTTACAATCATTGTAAAAACATCCACACAACAGTCAGGCTGTAAATCACCAGCAATCAAAAGAACAGGAAGTCTTGGTCCTGATGTCCATTATGTGGACGTTCGTTAGCTGCAGCAGATGCTCAGAAACTTTAAATTTATTCGATGTTAGCCATTCAAATAACATATCTACATCCATCCATCCATGCTCACAAAGAGGCACGAAGGGTGGCAGTACTTAGTTTGTGAAGTCTACAACCTAACATGCTATTAAACTATATTATTATATTTTTTTTTTCAGCTGGCAAAATGCAAATCAAAATCTCCTCAACTGATATTTCTGCATTAATATGTTTGCACTATCTAGTAAACAGCATGTTGAAAGCATACTTGCAAAAGGCCGGTACTGTTCAGTATTATAGGCGACTCACCCAGGAATACTTTTTTCATTAAACTGTATAAAATGACACTAAACCAGATTAAACCTACATGTTTGAAAAGTTCTTTTTTTTCTTTTTTTTTTAGGCAAGCAAAATAGCAACTTTTCTGTGAAGCTGGATTGCAGTTGGGTTAATAGATGGTCCTGCAAAACTGAACTTTTTCATAGCAATTAAATGTCTAAGAATTAAGGGGATGAGCGCGTATGACGAAAAAGTTCTGTTCACTTAAATATTTTACAGGTGAAGAGAACACGAGCAATTTTGTCACTTAAATGTTACGTTCTGCATAAATACCTTGGGTCCTGGCATTTATGGGAATGTTACTTTGAACCAACAGCCATAACAATGTCTTTGTGTTCTGGAGCACATCAGAACTCAGAAATCTGATTGCCCATCTGCTCCACTTGGTCTTCTCTTTTTATGAATTTAAGGAAAATCTACAAAGCACCCATCCTGCATCTGCTGCAATATATCCCAGCGCTCCCATGGAATATGGACATCAGAAAGGAAGAGGAAGCAACGCAATATTAGACAGTTGGTTTTAATGTGGCTGATCAGTGGAAATAACCAGTTTCTTCTGAAAAAACTTTCTTCTATTCTTTTAGTGATAAAACCTGCAAAATGTAATCTGGACAAGGTTACCCCCAGTCACGCTATTTCTGGAGCATTATGAAGTCTTCGGCCACAAAACTCAGAGAGTCTGGGAAATTTGATTTGTCGAATTCTCCAGAGGAGTTAGTGAATATAATCAAATAAGTCACGTTACCGAACCAAGTGTGTTTTCAACTCGTGCTTAGAGGTTATGTTCAGCTGATTTTCACCACAGCGAGCACGGCTGCTGCAAAAAAACAAAACCATTTTAAAAAAAAAAGAAGGGAATGATGCATTTGAGTTAGATTCCATGTAATTTAATATAATAGTGAAGATGCGGCTACATGTTCTGTTAACAGTATCTGTGGTTGAAATCTGTCGCGGAGGGAAAAGAAGAGATAACGGGGGGCAGTCGGCTCTTTAGAGTAAAACACTGAGAATGAAGACAGTAAAGAATAAACAGTGAGAATGAAAAAAGAAGTTGGGAGTGGGAAGGGTAATTTTCGAGAGGAGCATGTTATGATATCATGTACTTTTATCCCAGTTGTTTTTATTTGCCACAGGGGTTTATTATTATATCCTCTGCAAAGCAGCCCTGGCACATATGGAGGCTGCCACTCAGTGCTGCAGCCAGTAGTGCTCTGCTTGTAGCTATGAATTCATTCCCTTCCACAAGTAGCTATTCATATTAAAACAAGCAAAGATATGAGAGGGAGAGGACATATTAAAGCCCGACGATGTCTCGCACCCCCGCCCACGTACTCATCCATCCATCCAACCATTCATCCATCCTGCGGTTCTCCTCTCTAGCCATGTGTAGCTTTGGTTTTATTAAACAGGGAGCAAAGCCAAGCTCCAGCCAAATTTGGATGGAGACAGAGAACATCCCTGTGTGCACAGAGGCAAAAAAGATGAAGCGAGAGAGGGAAAAAGAAAGATATCCGCGGACAGTCCAGATGGAGACTCACTAGCCTTCTCACCTCGTGTTGGGTGTGATGCGTGTGCGTGTGTGCGTGTGTGTGTGTGTGTGTCGTCTGAGATCCATCACCCAGTCTGCCAGCAGAGGCAGAGCTCAGCTTTATCTCACACTAAAAACTGACTCGGAGCTCCTCTAATTGGCTTGAACGTTGCCGCCATCCGTCCATATAGTTCTGTCAGCGAGGGAGCTAGTCAAGCATGATCCATTGGCCTGCCGTCTGCACTCAAACCTATGTGAACCTCCTCACATTATGTCGGTGCGATTGGTCCCTCTGGGAGCAATCTTTGGGGTGCCTATAGGGAGAATTAAATCTGAGTTACCCTAAAGTCCTCGAGACTTCACTCTGCATTTTCTCCTGCCATTCCCGTGTGCTATCTAGGTTTAGCAGGCCTCTTCCGGCGCCGCCGTCGCTTCCTCTGTTGCTCGGTCGCCTCCTCCTCCCCTCTTTTGCTTCCACCCATCTTCAATCACCCATTCTTCTTCCCCTACACATCTTTCTTCCCCCTCCTTGATGTGTGCAATCCCTTAATCCTCTTCATCTCACATTTGTTGGGATCCTCCGCTACCGTTGCTTCCTTCTCGCACCTAAGTTCCTTCCCCGACTCCTTCTGCTTATTTTTCTGCCTCTGTTCTCTGTTGCAGCCTGGCATCCATCCCTTCTTCTGTCCAATCACTGTTATCCACCATAGTCTGTCATCATCCAGTCATTATTACCCTGTTTCCCTTTTTTCCACTCCGTCTCGTTCTCATCCGCCTGTGACCTTTCTTCCCCTCTTCAGCTGTTCTCATCATGGCTGCTCTCCCCCTCCTTTTTTTCTGTCTGTCAAACATAATCTGTCTTCTCATTCCTTCATCGTCGCTGTTCTCTGCTCTTCGCCTGATCTTTCCGTACTCGCTCATATGCCATCTGAGAGCGACATAACGTGGCTTGATGTTTACCTTCTTTCAACAGGAATCACTGCTTTATTAATGTTTTTATTGGGTGTCATAAACGCTGGTGTTCCAGGATCTCTGGGACAATATTTGCTTAATTATTCTGGCTCAGATATTGCCATTTAATGAAATTTGAAACATAATAAAGAAATCACATTACGGAGGAAAGCAGATAGTGTTAATATCCACTGACAATTTAACTGATTATATACTGTAAAGCCTCTCTTCTCCTGTTTGTGAAGACATCACTGAGTTTAAGAACAGTCTATTAAATGCCACTTAATTATATGATAAGACGAGTAAAGAGCACAGACACACACGTACACACTGGGTGATAAAGATAGCTATGATAGACACAAATGTATTAATGAGAACACACACACACACACACACACACACACATACAAACACATGCATAAATGATCATACACACTCACACAGAGAGCTTAGTGAAGTCCCTCTGGAATCACTTTCTAAAGAGAGGCCTTCTGTGTCATATTAAAAGGAATTACAAGTAATAATAAGTTATTATAGCAGCATGACTCTGAGAATGGCAATGACCAACACTAAATGAAACCATAATAACCGTAAATATGGATATTATAATGAATTTAAAATGCCAAAATGGCAGTTATGATACAATGTGTAAACGCAGATGAAGACACTGCAGCTGTTCAAGTTTAAACATTATTATATTATTACTATTATTATTGTTTTATACAAATAAAGCAGCACATACTGGAATATGTGAATAATTATCATATAGGGAATGTTGCCAACACAATAATGTGAACAGTGGATAAAGGCGGGTACCAAAAATTCCAGCAATTCCAGGGAATTTTAGATATCTTTTTTATTTTATTTTATTTTACTCTAAACAAAAAAAAAATAGTCAGCAATCAGAACAAGTTGATTTGCCTCTGAATTTTGGCACCGTGATAACAATTTTTCCAACCTGTTGCAGTAGCTTCTGTGTGTTTTCCTTATTCAGTTCTTCGTATTAGTAAGAAAAACTGACGTTGTTACACTTTTTTGTTTGTTTGTTTTTGGCCAACGGGGAGCTACACGGTTTCCGAAGTGGACTGATGGTGTTGAGTATGTCAGTGATAGTAAATGGAATGTGGCGCTGAAGCTGTCATCATGGGGAATTTGAAGTCTTGGACAGCAGGACGGACGCTCACAGAGACCTGACTGAGACTCAGAGGGAATATCGTGACAGCAGCTTATGTGCTTCACGAAAACATGGGTACAATCAGACTTCCCAAACCACAGCGCAGCTTACCTTCAGGTTTGGTCAGGCAAACAAAGACACTAAACTAGGTGTCAAGAAGAAATGTGGAGGAATTGTACTGTTTGTGAACAAAAGGTGGTGCGGTCGTGTTGCCCAGTTAGCTGCTAGCTGCTGGAAAGTGTCCATGTTAATTTGCAGGAGAATTCTCCTGTATCTTTGTTTACATTCAGCCAATCTGCATGACACTCAAAAGGCAAAGTGCCATAAAATAAACACCTAAATTTGTATTTGTCTTTCCACGAGTGTGATAGAAGCGATCTTACTGTTATGATCCTGGCAGCATCTGGCCCTTCTCCGCTCTTTCTTCCTCCTGCTCTGGCTCTCTTTTGCTCTCTCTCTCTGTCACTTACCTTCCTCAGGTGGGCATGTTTTCCTGCTCCCGTGGGGCCCACCTGGAGGCAAGTCTTTCAGTCTCTGTCTGAGTTTCTTGCAGCACACCTATTCACCGTTCCCTCACCTAACTTGGTGTGTATTTAAAAACCCGTTCATCCACCCATTCCTCGTACCGCTAATTCAGTGGCAACACCAGCCTCTCGTTTACTGATTGTTCATCATGCATTGGTTACTATAGTTATCTTGCTGAGTTCTCCCTCAGTGTGTTGATGGAGTCCCTCCTCTGGTTTGGATTCTCCAAACTTCCTGTCTTTTCCCTTGGATTTCCCCTGTAAGGAAAGAGCCTGTCTGCCATACCTGCCTGCCCACTCTCCACTGTTTCCCTGCTCTTAATAATGCATTAGTCTTATATAGTGCTTTTTCTAGACACTCAAAGATGCTTTACAATTTCATGCACTATTCATGCACACCTCAATCATACTTGGTGGCGGTAAGCTACTAATGTAGCCACAGCTGCCCTGACAGAATCGTGGCTGCCAATTTGTGCCTATGGCCCCTCTGACCACCACCAAACACCAACCACATTCACACTTAGGCACACTGAGCCTTCACATATCGGCTCTGGAGTCTGCGAAATTGGTTAATTATGACACTTACAGCCAAAATGGCAAAAAAATCAAACTCAAAAATGACAAGAGAATGATTTTCATACGGTTACATTTATTTTCCCATATTCTGTATTTGACGATGATGTTGGACACCTCCACAGCGCTTTTCTGGATCAAACTTATTATAATATGTGAGCATAATAATAAATTACTTAATGATTAGTGTTCATTATTGACATGTATTACTACTACTCCATTACAGTAATTATTAAAATGATGTTATTAACACTATCCTAACATATTTACTTTGTGCAGACAGATAAACAAGAGTGTTTCTTCGTCTGTTATATTGCATAATCATCAACATTTTGTTCTGGTTTGTTTAGAGGGGTCAGACACCTTCTCCGTGCCACTGTCCTTCATATTGCAGCTGAGGATGTTCCCACCAATGACAATTTATTTGAGCTTAGCTCATAAATTGCATCTTCACAGATATAGCATCGCTGAAGGTAAATTCTCTATTAATTGGAGCACACTCAGCAGCCTAAGCAGACAATGGTGTAATCAACGGTGAACCAGTGGGGCACCGAAACCTTTCCTGTGAGCACAGACAGGGAGGGAGCCTGGAGGAGGCGGGGGGAATGAAGGATGTTACCTGGGTGCTTGTCTGACAGTTCTTCCTCTCTGTGTCTTCACCCCTGCTGGCAGCACTCATCAACAATATTAATCAAAGTCTGATGCCTGCTCAATTAGACTGAGGCTCTGCTCGACAACAACCAAACAACACAGAGCCTCAGGTGCACACATATGCACACATACATAAAATTACATGCATAAAACAAATGTGCACACTCAGTAGTCACGAGATAGAACTATTTCTCACCTCTCAGGCTTCATACCTAGATTTTTGTTGTCGCTCCTGAGGTTGTTACGGTTCATTTTTTAGCAGCTGGATTGGCAACAACAGTCGGTCTTTAAAAATTCAGACACCCTGAAATCATGTAATCTAATTTGAAGTACTGCCCATGGCACAGAGAGAAGAGAGGTGCATAGCTGTTGATGTGCTGTATCAGACAGAGGGAAAGGCTGGAGGAGAGATCTGGTCAGGGTTCCTGGATATTTGGTGGAGGCCCCTATCCATACTGTTTTCAACTTCCATATTTGAAATAAATTATGGAATGGAATTATGGAAGGATCCTGGAAAAATAATCTGCAGCTTGGCCTGCTGCTTCATTTTAATCAATCACAGCTCACATTTCCTTTGTTCTTGTGACGCTCTTAGAATGTGCAGCATCTTGCATTTTTCTGTCTAACTGGACAGATCCCAGACAGGACCAAACACCAATCCAGGATGTAATCTGGAGAACAAAAAACAAGCAGCGAAAATAATGCTGGGCTGTTTACTTCTTATCCAAATGTAACCGGTGTCATGAGCCAGTATATTGGTAGGTCCACTTAAAGCCCCGAGACCAAAAAAAAAGGAGGCAGGATGTTCTGTATGCTGAAGTTATTTATCCACCCTTCATCCTTCTTCCCCCTCTGTACATCCCTCTGTTCTGGCATGTTATTAAAAACAAACAGCTCTGTACTCTTAGGATTGCCAATGTCCTTGCTGTAGCTCACCCACAGCTGTCAGCCTGTGTGTCACACAACAGCACACTGAGACACTAAATCTAATCTGGGGACAATATGAGGCTACTTAACGACTGATACAAATAACTTTGTAGTAATTTTTAACTTTAACGTGGAAACCATAACTTGCAGGTACAGTCAGTCATTTTTTTTTAGTTTATTTAATAGAAAAAAAGAATATTGCCCTCAGGAATAAACATTAATTACTATGTAATTACATCTTCCAACAAATTGATGCATTCTCATGAACGTAGAATTAATTTATTAAAATAGATGGACATCCCGTTTTATGTACGTGGCTGGAGGCCAGCCATATACAGTACGTAGTACACCAAAGGCGGAGGAGAAAATAACATGTAGGCGTTTGTGCGCCATGGAGGCAAATTTATTCGTGTCTGCACCTTCAGAGTCAAGATATGAAGGATCATATTTGTGTTTATCATCTGAGAAGGGGTCCCCTTCCCCAAAGAAGCAAAAACACAAAGGAAAGAGACAACGCGACCGGCTAAAATGTCATCTCTTCCTCATCACGTCACGTCTCATCTCCTGAAATGAAGTCAGGGCTCTAACACACAAAAACGTGCATAAACGTGTTTATTTATTCCCAATATTGTAGCAGTTACTTACTGTCAGCAGATTAGACATGTGGCCCTCCCGTCTCTGGACAGCTGACAACGAGTTGGTTAAAAAAAAAATAGTTGGTCATAAGCTAAATTTATGCCAGCTAATGTTAGCTAAAAATCAGCTTTCCCTCTGATAAATAGCTTTATTACATTACATAAACGAGCACATGTGGACTCATTAACAGCGGACGTAAACTGACAGCCTACACTCACTACAGATGAACAGCAGCCAGAGTTGATTGTCCTGCAGCAGCAACCGTAGCTAGGATTATGCACTTGAATTGGGAGGGGTAAGAAAACACAACTCATTGGACTGCAATCTGCAGTCTACTGACACCTAGTGGTGAGATTTTACACACTGTACCTTTAATGACCACTTTAAGGCAAAAATACTACTACAACTACACCACCTGGTTAATTTTTTTGGGCTAAATAACTGCCATGATAAAGTAATTTTAACCACTTTCAATGTGATGTCTGACAATGAAGTGTAATACTTACACTTCAACACTATAACAGGCTAATACGTTTTTGTTTTTGTTTTTCCAGCTGGCTAGTGTTAGTCCAAAAACCTGCACAGAACATTCTAATCAAGCAGAGGTGTGTGTGCAGCCGCCTTTCCCCACCACCCAACACACACACACTAATTGGAAAAGAATACAAAATAACCTATTTGCGATTAATTTTGGTTTAAACTGGGTTAAACAGGCAAGCCAAAGAACTTTAATGGTACCATCATAAAAAACACATTGCAGCTTCTGAGTGAATAATATCTGCTATTAAATAATCAGTCTAAGCAGTGTACTGTCAGACACGAACTAGCAAAATCTAGTGTGGACTCTGGGACGGCTTGTTAGCTCAGAAATTTGTCAGAAACAGTAAAATGAGATTCCACACTGATGGTCACTTATCAAACAAACAATGCTCGGTCTCCATGTCCCTGCATTTGCTTGTCACACATGATAAGATCCTCCATCAGTCTCTGTGTACAACTACCAACTCTAGTTCAACACAACAAAAAGAAAATAGGCACCATTCTGTTCTGCTATTGCTCTTTAGAAGTTTGTCATTAACTTACTTTAAATTCTTAAGGAGGCGGACAAGTGTTGTGAAAATTAAAACAAGTAATTATTTTATTCCTAAAAAAAAAAAAAAAAAAAGCTTCCAGTTATGCACTCTGCATATCGCTGATAGCTGATATATTCCTAGTTACCCAACCCTAATAGCAACAGAAGTTAAAGTTAGCATCAAATGCAGTCATCCATTAACTGTGATCATCAGTATGTAGATTTTTGTTAAGCTACTGATTAAATATGATCATAAGCATGTAGGGTTTGCTGCTTCAAGTCACCCACTAAACATGACCACTGACATGCAAAATTTGGTCCAACAATATGCAAATTTTGGTTGCTAAACTATTAAAGTATGACCACTTGGTGCAGCTTTTTTTTTTCTTTTCTGACATGCACATACAACACCTTCAAAGTGTGACTGATTGGCTAATGGAAGAAGTGTCTGTGATTCTCTGGCCCCCACTTTGGGCCCTTGCTGCCTGTTCTTTATGCATAAGACCAGAGCACTCAGGATAGCTAATGCTAATTCTCTCCCTGAAGAAAGCAATTAGACCACAGCACTCATCTAATGCTCGGAGGAGGAAGTGGGAGGGTGCGCGTCAGTGGGTGGCTGAGAGACAGGGAGCGAGAGGGAGGGCGGCAGAAACTGAGCGAGGGATGTGGAAAAGAGGAGGCAGCAAGTGATGCTTTTTTGGCCCGTGCATTTCCAAGACCCATTCATTCCTCATCCAATTATGAGTGGTAATAATAATTTCATCAAGGTTTGCTCCTTAAAAACTGTTGGTCCTGTATAATGAGAGTGGAATTATGTGGCTGGAAGCACAGGGAATTGAGTGTAAAAGGGAGCAACAGAGAGACAGTGTGTGCATGTGTGTATTAGCCCAGGTGAGCAACAGCACAGCGACACCACTAATGTAATTGAGTTTGAGGATATATTATCAGCATCTTGAGCCAAAGCCAGGTCCACCTGACATATCTTTAGCTTCTATTTTGAACATCATACTTGTGCTCTACGAGATGGAGGAAATAATTATTTAATCCTCTGCTGAATTTGTGAGTTTACTCATTTACAAAGAAATGAGCAGTCTCTAATTTTTATGATAGTTTCATTTGAATGGCGAGAGACAGAATATCAACTAAAAATCCAGAAAAAACACACATTACATAAAAGTTATGAGTTGCTTTGCATGTGATTGTGTGATTATTTGATCCCATCCAACACAAAGAATTCTGGCTCCCACAGACTGGCTCTGTGCATATCTGGCACACAGATTACAATCAATAAATTAATCAATCAGCGAATCAATTAGAGCTCTCCTGATCTCAGCTCTGTGTGTATGAAGCACACCTGTCCACAGAACTGATTTCTTCCCTTCCAGCCTAGTGTGGGCAAGACCAGTGAGCTGTCAACGGCTGTCAGGGACAAGATTGTAGACCTGCACATTGATGGAATAGGCAACAGGACCAGCAGCAAGAAGCTTGGTGAGACGGTGACAACTGTTGGTGTGATAGAAGAAATATAAAATGAGCATGCCCTCGGTATAAAGCTCCATGCAAGATCTTGCCTCATGGGGTGAGGATGATCATGAGGTGGAAACATTACACTTTGGGGCCATTTTTCTGCTAAGTGTAGAGGAAGATTTCACCGCATCGAGGGGCCAACGGACGGGGCCGTGCACCCGAAAAAATCTTGGATGAGAACCTCTTTCCCTCAGCCAGACCACTGAAGATGGGTCATGGGTGGGTGATGATGATGATGCATGATAATGGCAAAACATGCTGCCAAGGCAACAAAGAAGTGGGTAAAGAAGAAGAACATTAAGATCATGGAGTGGCTTAGCCAGTCTCCAGACCTCAAACACATAGAAGATCTGTGGAGGGAGCTGAAGCTTTGAACTGCCAAGCAGCAACCAAGAAACCTAAAGGATTTAGAGGGTTTCTGGAAAGAGGAGTGGACCAGATTCCCTCCTGAGATGTGTGCAAACCTGGTGACCAACTACGAGAAACGTCTAACCACTGTGCTCACCAACAAGGGTTTCTCCACCAAGTACAAAGTCATGTTTTGCTTGGAGATCAAATACTTATTTCACTCAGTGACATGCGAATCAATTTATAAGCCCGAAGTGCAATGCAGCCACCACTGAGACACCTCTGGTTCCCCGACTGTGACGAGTCAAAACGTTGGTTAGGAGCGAGGTCAAACACGGATCTTAAAAGGTACAGTTTGAGGACGTTTCAGTATTGAGAGGCAGGGACATTACACGGAAGTGACATCACTGGACTCAAAGATGCAATCAACAGCTGAACCAGGAAACATACAGAGCTTAAACTTTTTAGACCACCTATCGTAAAAAAACAAGAAAACGCAAATATTTTAGAAATCTGTCAAAAAGCTTGTTTAAAACTAAGAATAATGTTGCTGTTTATTAGGCAAATAACAACCTGAATTTACATTCTCACACCCCAATTTGAGCCGGCACCCCAGACTTCTCTGAGAACATTCGACCACTAAAACAAACAAAAAACTGCAATTTGGAATCTTAATGAAAAAAACAAACAAACAATAATGTGCTTTCCTATTTGTTTCTGCATTTTTGGAAAACCTGTAAATTTGAAAATTCGTGGATAACATCAATAATTATATTTTAGCATCAAAAATATCATTCTGTCTTTGCCTGAAAAGGCATCTAGATTTTCAGTTTGGTGAATAAAGCTCCCGTATTGAGCTGATTTTGTTGCGCCCTGTCCTGCTTCCAATTCCTGTGAAACCTGCAAAAATTTTTTTAAAACAAAACATTTAAACCACATTTTAATGCCAAAATCACCAAAACTTATAAGTATACTTTTGTGAGATTTTACAAGCATACCTGTAATGTTTATGTCCAAGTGACCCTAGGAAAAAAATGCATGGCTCTTTCCCTGTTCTTTTATATAGGAGCTTGATGCTTGATCTAATAGCCTAGAGGCAATACCAATATGGGCGCTGAGTGGCAAGACATGCTTCTAAAAGGAATTTCATTAAGGTCAGTGAACTCCAGTGTAGGCCAGGCAGGTATTCCACATCAAACTGGGAAAAAGTCATTTATTTTTGGATCTGGCTTTGTGCCTAGGGGCATTGTCATATTGGGGAAAAAAATAGACCCCTCCCCAAACACTGGACATAAAATTGGAGGCCCACAGTTGTCTAAAATAATGTTGTATCCACTTTCATTTGGATTTTCTTTCACAGAACTGAGGGAAATCAGATCACACAAAACCAAATACAAGATTCTGCCTAATGGTTTTATTATTTTTTTAGCCACTGAGGATATTCTGGTTGTTGATGGAATATATTACAGCATTTACACTACCTGTCTTCTAGCTCTAGGATGAAAAATGTCAGCGAGAACACTGGTTACAGTTTAACTGACAGAAATGGATTTGCTCACATTTTTTTTCAGCCAAAACAAGCCCAAAAAACAAACATACTGTATATCAAAGCATTTACTTAAAAAATATAAGCTCTCGTGTGACCAACTGTAAAAACAGCGTATTTTTCAAAACTTTCAATCTGCAGTGAGACCTCGCGGAAAATAATGGGAGCTCCCGGCACACCAGTTTTCAACTGTTCTGTTGACATCCAAATAATACCATAGCAAGGAAACAATCTACCCATTAAAGCCTCGAGTGTCAAAGCCCACAAAAGGCATTTTTTATTTATTAATTTTTTTGGTGAAAAGGAAGTTAACACAGAAATATTTGATTTGTTTAATGAATTCAAATGGCATCTCTGGAGTGTTGAGTTTGCCGCTTTCAAACAAATAATGAGCTTAAAACTTGTTTAAGCCGATGCTCGTCCTCGTCTTCCTCCGTATACATTAAACATCGAGTTTTAAGCAGAAGATTAAGCCAGATTACTAATTTGAAAAGAACAGGAAATGCTGAAAGAGTTGATAGGCATAAAAAAAACAATACTTTAAATCCAGCACAAAAAGTTCCCTCCATGTAACTTCAGAATTCGCAGCACACTACTGGAGCTGGAAAACAGGCAGCGACTGGTGTCGTGACAGTTTTGACAGGGTGCATGATGTGTTGCCGATCATAAATGTTCACCTGCTTACGTAAGACCGGGCAAAGCACTGGGAATTATTAGTTGGAAAAAGTTCAATCGTTTGGTTGAGGTGATGGTAACATCATGCAGCGCTCGTTTTTTACTTCATCTTCTCATTATTAGAAATTATTTTGCGCGTAAACTCACTCAGCAGTGGCGATTCTGAGTCAAACCGGATTAGTGTCAGTGTCCACTCAGCGTCAATATGATGGGCATGTTGATGCTTGATTATAAACAGAAAACATATATAATCTTTTATACCGCTCGCCCCACTCCGAGGCAGTGAGCGGCACAAAGATAGTGGAGCAAGAGACGAGGGGGAGCGTGCAGCTCTGAATCGTTTCCTAGAAAGCGCTGCACAGTGCTGCAGGCCATGAAGTGGGGCGACAGAAAGTCACAGTCGTGATGTTTGTTTTGAGGGGTGGTTGGGGGAGGGAAAGGAGGTGCGGGGGATTTTTGGTGTTGACGCCAAACCTTGATCACTGCAGGACCTGTCATTTTATTGTTTTCTGTTTACTGATGGATTGGAAATGATGGGATAAGATGGGAGTGTGTGTGTGTGTGTGTGCGCGCTGTCCCCTCTGGTTTTTCCTGTATATAACTGGGGTTGTGTTGGGTTGTGGCTGTCATCTCATGTCATCTCAAGACTGACATGGCATTAGTACTGTAGGCAAGCAGTACAGAACACAAAAACAAAGAAAGGAAAAGAGGATGAGAGGCGGAACTGGGGTCATATTGAGAACACTAAAAACTGATGCTGATAAAATCTATATATAGTTTATCAGTAAACATTGGAAAATAACTCCTCATGCCTCTGAGTACTGTTTGCATAAAGAACATGTAGCCACGTTATCGCCCATTGGTTATGAACTCCAGAACTTGAAGCTTTAATATTAACACTGACATTAGTGTTTTTGCCGTCACCGTGTTATTTTTGGAGCTACGAGGGTTGTGCGCCTTGGATGAGAGGGTTATGCACCTGTGTCGAGCAAGCTTGGTTAGCAAACTACTTTTAGATTATTGAAGGTAAATTTGCAGAGGTGCAGTGGTCGGCACTGCCGCAGTACAACAACAGGGTCCTGGATTTGAATCGACTGACCGTCTGGGCCTTTCTGTGCGCAGTTTGCATGTTCTCGTGTTCACACTGCACACTCATGTGTTAGTGACAATTACAAGATAGGCCTGCCTGCCTTCATCTTTTTCTGATCTAATGGGGACTATAATTTATACAATTACCGTTGTGTTTTATTGATATTTAATATAAATCACCTTGAGGGGATTGTTGTTGCGATTTCGCGCTATATGAATGAAACCAAATTGAATTAAATGAGACTCAAAAGTAGTGATTTAAACCAAAAACACAGTTGTTTACAAATGAAAAGAATCCTTTGTTCTATGGCATTTTCCCGTAGACTTACAGTTGTGGTCAGACGTTTATATGCACTCATCATTTACATGCACAGTCATGGTAATTTTCTTTTTCCAGGGTGGAATGGCTGCACTGCACACATCTTCAAGAACTTCAAAAAACAATAATTGGGTGCACAAGTTTGAACTTATTTTAGATTTTTTTTTCTCAGGGTCAAAATTATGCATACAGACTCAAATATATACATAGATTCATTTAAATCTTTTAATGGTGCTGATGGCTTTTACCTCGACAAGGCCAAGGCCCACTGACTTCTAATTAGTGATCATGATTCACTACAACTGGTGGTTTCGTCTTTGCCAGCATAAAAAGGATTTGTTTGACAGCGCTCATTAGACTGACCAACTCTCAGAACAATGCGGGGAAGTCCCTGGTCCACAATCAACACCTTCAAGCTAAACTGAAATTTGTAGCTGCCCACATGGCACATGGAGAAAAGTTTGCTCTGTTTGGCTGCCAGTGGCGCTGGTACACTGCACAAAGTGGATGGAATAATGAAAAAGGAGGACTACCTCCAAATTATTCAAGTTTACCTCAAAGCAGCAGCTAGATGATTAAAACTGAGACACATCAAAACTGGTTTCAGAATGGAAAAGCAGGCTAGCATTAAGGTTCTGGAATGACCTTCCCAAAGCTCCGAGCTCAACCCTATTGACAATTTGTGGACTATGTTTAAAAGCCAGCTCTATACTGTATAGCTCACACTCAGACTTAGATATCTAAACTTTAGTAATGTTTCACAGCAATATGAAGGGTAGATTCTGGGTTTTTCCTGCTATGCTACCCTAAACTGTAATCTCACTAATGATTTTTAATGCTTTTTCAAAAACGTAAAGTGATTTCGTGCATAAAAGCTGGCTAGGCTTTCATTAAATCAAAGAGAAATCACCATGTTTTCCCAATTTTTAATCATCATTTCAAATTTATTGCAAAATTTCCCATTAAAGTACTGAGCGAATCACAATTTTCAAAAAAAAATTTGTAATTTTGAGCCACAAGATGCCCAGGAATTTCACCCTCTGTAATCATCCCGCGTTAGTACTTATCGATAACACCATCAAACCGCCATTTTTCACGACACACTACAGGATCATAAAACGCTGCAAATTGTCTCATCAGTCAGCGCAAACCTACTGGGTCACTGAGTTGATTGAGCTGTTTCGCCTTCCGTTTTGCATTTCATTCTCCCTTTTCAGAACAGCTGTTATTAATAATGTCGCTAAATGTGTTTCTACATTTCATAGCCACCACATGCTGAGGGTGAATGATGCAGAGTTCAGTTGGTTGGATAAGCAGTGGGAGGCCCGTGAAATATGAGTTTGGGGATGCTGCTGGTGAATAATCTCGATTTACAATGCTTTGATATGCCAACATAAATGGAAACAAGCGCTGTAAACGACTACAGAGGTTGGACAAAACAGCAGACACAAACAGGCGTTCTGCCTATGCAGCTATGAAGAAAGGTTCTTTGAAAGATGTGGTAATGGCCTTTATAATAAAAAAAAAAAGTTTACAGCAATGTTTAAATTTGCTGTTTGGGGACATGAAACAACTTTGACTTCTTCTATGGTTTTCTTATGACATTACCAGTATTTGAGCATAACAATATCTTCAAGTATAACCAGATAATGATATTTTACCCCGGGGTTCTTCTCGCGCAGCCTGACCTGATATTCCTCGTCTATTCCTGGACTGTGCAGAGAAATCACGATCCTCCGACTGCCAGCAGATGACTGTCATGCACACCTATTTTAGTAGCTGTCTGTTCCTGTTAGTGAGATTTGCTTTATGAAATTCATATTCTTCTTGGTAAACTTTACTTTTTGATGATCACTGAATTTGACTCTTTGAGACAGTCAGTTGCTTAAAGTTGGTTAAGATTGTGGAAGTTATATTTAGCAGCTGTGGCCTTAGTCTATCTGTCCATGTGCTGTTACTGTCTTTTATATGTGTGTTTCCTGTCGTCAGAAGGTACAATCTACACCAAGTCTGAGTAAAGCCAAATGTATAGGGTGGCATGGTGGAGGGGTGGATGGCACTCTTGGTTTGAACCTCAGCTGGGGCCTGTTTGTGTGCATGTTTATTGTGGGCACTCTGGCTTCCTCCCACAGTCCAAAGACATGCATATTAGGTTAACTGGTTATTCTTATTTGTCCACTGATGTGAGGCAAGAAAGTGATATATGAGTGCATGGTTAGAAGAGCTTTGAGTGGTCAGTAAGACCAGAAAAGTGCTATATAAATGCCAATTTTCCATATAGACTGGTAATGCTAATTCTGAGCAACCAAAGGCCCACTATTAAACCATTGGGACCCTCAAAGGGACTATAAAATTAATATACAGCGAGACATCACCAGATACTCCACATACACAGATGGGAATGTGGCAATATTTGGAACAAATTTAACAAAATAACTGCTTTGCTGAACCATCGATAGAAGAAAATGGGATGGTAAAGCCTCATTAAGGCAAATCAGTTTTCATTTTCCACTACTTGGTCACGTTGGTCATGTTGATCAGCTGATGACATATTTCCATGGCAGCCTCGCAGCAGGAGACGGCTCTGCCGAAGCACACAGAGCCGCAGTGGTCCTGCTTAGTTGCGGTGCCAAACGCGGCCAGACTGTGCAAATCTCCTCCGCTGCACTCAATGTCTCATCTAAACTGAGTGAAAGAAAAAGTATCACCTCTCTGAATTTGTGTAGCTTGTAAATCAAAGGCTGCGCGCTAGTTCAGGGAGGCAACTCAAATTGTTACACACTAATCACAGCCAGCAACTTCCAGCAGCTGCTTGCCAAGTGGTCGTGGGATACATACTTTTCCATGTTATTTTATCAGTTACCATGGGGTCCGGGACTGCTTGCACGAATGGCGTTGTAGCAATCAGTTTCATAGCAACTACCAGCAACCACACACAACTGGTCAGAAAATACACACTTTGTCCTTGCCACTAGTGGTCGTCAGGCGGTTGCGGATTCATTGATAACCCTGTGTGACTGAAGCCTGAGGTGCGGTCTCTGTGGTGGTGTCTCCTGCGTCAACCTCCCCCCACCGCCCCGGCTTTTGTCTAGGCTACAGGGGGGATGTTTACTCATCATGTGAGTGAAATATTTGCTGGGAGCCGCGAACACACACTTCTGCTCCTGTAATAAATCAAATATAAGTTGTCTGACTGGACAATCACAATGTCAGCGCCTCTTCAGATATCAGTCTTACTTTTCTGTTTAGTTGCTGCTGATGTAAATTGAACTGCCGTTGCTGCCTCGCACTAAAAAAGCTTTCACTGGGCAAAGTGGGTGGCTTTCATTATGAAGAAAACACTTCATTAATCACATCATTAATTCTTAATGTTTTATGCAGTGCACAGTTAATCAAAAAATATTGAATGACCTATTACTTTGGATTTTATGGCATTACTGCTAATACAGAATTAGAGCAACTGGTACAGGTGTATTGTTGTGATTACTGTGGATGGAGATAGATGCTACACAGTAGATCTCAGGTCAGTCAAAAACACAATAAAGTACATGCACTACTTGTGTATAACACCCTTTTCTTAACCTGATCACAGTGTCTAAATTTATCACTACTGTGTTACCAACTATATAGCATTTCACTCTAAGATTCCTGCTTTACTTGTGGTTCCAAGAGTTTCCAAAAGTAGAATGGGAGGCAGAGCCTTGAGCTATCAGGTCCCTCTCCTGTGCTCCCAGTTTGGGGACACACTTAAACATTCCTTTTTAATCAAGTTTATAGTTAGGATTGGATTCAATTCAATTTATTTATTTATTGACCCAACAGTCAAAACGACCCCCTATGAGCAAGCACTTGGCAACAGTGGGAAGGAAAAACTCCCTTTTAACAGGAAGAAACCTCCAGCAGAACCAGGCTCAGGGAGGGGCAGCAATCTGCCGCGACCAGTTGGGGCTGAGGGGGTTGGATCAGGTGTGACCCTGAAGCACCTCTTAGTTATAAGACACCTGCAACTGTAAAGCCTGAGTCTGAGGAGCTCAGACTGCAGTGGGACTTCCTGTGATACACTGAGCATTTCTTCTCTTCACTCCCCAGGTGGTTATATACCACGGTGGCACGTCATTAAACTGAGTCTTCTCTCTCCCATAGTGTGAATTCTCCCTATATTCTCTATTTCTTTCCTCTTTCCCCTCAGCCCCCAAACAGTAACAGCAGATGGCTTCTCCTCCCTGAGCCTAGATCTGCCAGAGGTCTCTTCATGTTAAGAGGGAGGTTTTTCTTTCCACCATCACCCAGTAATTACTCATTGGGAATCATCTGGGGTTTTTTTCCTCTAATATTGTCGGGTCTTTACAGTACAGTATGAAGCGCCTTGAGGGGACTGTTGTTTTGATGTGAAGCTATATAAATAATCCTGAATTGAACTTGAAATTGATTCGATTATGTCAACACTAACTGGATAAAATCAAATATGGTTAGCTCATAAAATTAGCATTCTGGCGCCACAGACTAGCCACAGACTAATCTTTCCATTGAAAGCGGCAGCCAGTGGACTGAATCTTTCAATCTATCAATCACAACACATTGAAAGGAAAAGCACGCTTGTTCGAAACGGCCTCAGTGCAGAGACCTGTGACTATTCACCAGCTGACACTGAGGCTTTGAACTAGCCCAGGCCTGTTTTAAAGGTCAGATGCCCGTCCGACGTATGCTACAGAAAACATTCCATAAGACGAGTTCTGCTGCTACGTTTCTATCAAGTTAATCAAAAAACAAAAATGAATCAGAAACATCAGGCAGGTGAAAAATGCACAGAAAGAGATCTCTCTTCTTCTCCGTCAGGGAGAGAAACAGAACGGTAATTTGTTTGCGCAGCAGAGCCTTCATGCTGCCATCAGAGCCGACTGGCCTTGACTCAAACCAAACACATCAGCGCTCCCCTCTCCCTCGCCGTCTCCCGCGCCCTGTCTGCCGAACAAAACAAAATGCTCTTATCGAGCAGAGAGGAGGAGGCAGATATTAGCGCTCTCTGATGAATCTGCTGGCCTCGGCCTGGGCTTGCATTTTCCGCTGGCTGATTCAATTACAACAGTGAAATACTGTACATTGCTACAGGTGTTTTATGGAAATTCAAAAGCAGTTATATTATTTCCTTGGGGTGATCACAGCATATAGGAGATTGGCGCACACACACACACACACACACACACATAGCGACATGTACTGTATGACAGCAGAGTGCAGCGGTTATGTAGTCAGACACCGAGTGAATTCTCTCTCAGTAACAGACTAAGAAAAGGAGAGGGTCGCCTACCTGTGAGGCAGGTCAAACACTACTGCACCACTGTACATTAATGCCTCCCTCTCTCTCTCTTGCGCCATCTCGCTAAACATGCATCGCTAGCGTTCAACTCTATAAATAACACTGTGCTGTCAAACTGTCAGGTGGATTAGGGCGTGCTGAGAGTATGAGCTGGCCTCAGGGCAGCCCCGGGGACCAGGAGACAAACGAACATTTCAGTTACACCTACAGCAACGAGCATTGGATTAAATTCAAGTCAGTTTTGTTAAAGACTTTATTTTGGTGTTGTTTAAAAAAAAAACATGCGCACAAACACACACACCTGAATACCTGTTAACTGCGAGAATTGTGATTTCACAATCCGGAGAATTTGTCTTCTCAAAAGAAAGATGTGACTGTCACTTTCCAAACAACAAGAAAATATAAAAGAAAGCGTCTTCAAGCTGCGTATTAGAAGTGAGAAACTGTCAGAGTGAGAAGGCATATTATCAAAAAGACCTTAGAAGCATCAATTTTGCAAGTCTCAACACAGAGATCTTTGGCAGCAAGACAGTGACGATTATGTCAACTGAAACGTGTCAGTCTCTCCTCTTTTTTTTGTCACCATGTTTTATTTCTGGCACGAGCGTTACAGTCATTTCCTCACTTCAAAAATATCTCATTTATCTCTGTGAAATTGTGTGAAAAATGCGCCTGTTTTTCCTCACAACCAACTTTTATATTCCTTTTTTTTTTAAAAAAAACAACAAAGCGTCGCTCTCGCTCTGCATATTAATGGCGAAAAAAATGATCAAGCTGATGCTTATAGCCGGATTCCTTCGAAGAAATGTTTTCGCTTCTGAGTCGCTGAGCAGATCATGAGTGCCGCCGTGTGCACATGCACACGGAGTAGAGCACGAGAACCCAAATGGACGTAGACAATAAGCACACACTTGTGCAGTGTTTGGACTTGGCATTGGGAATCGATGAGGTCTGATCAATACTCTTGAATTCTGACTTCACACACTGGCTGCTGTTAAGACAATGCCAGTGGCTCACATGGAAGTTTTTCTCTCTCTTTTTTTTGTGCATTTGGAACGCTCTCAAAAATGTTCAGGTTTGAAAGATAAGTGTAGGCGAGCCCATATTTGAGTCCTACCTGAGAACTCGCCAGTGTTTCTTGTTACTCATGTTTTTCCCGCAGAGGTTTCCTTCATTCTTTGTTCTGCGTTGTGCAGCTTCTTTTCTTCTTCATGCTTTCCGTCACTGTGTAAGCCTTTCACAGTGACTGCCCCAGGCTGCATTTATCAAAGCAGTCAAGGCACCACAGCCAATTGATTCCCTAATCGAATATCATTATTACCAGCAATTAGCTTGCACTATGACTTCAGTTAAATTTGCTAATTAACAAATGTGGGCTTCTGTGTGTGTCGGGAAAACAAAAGATGTCTTTTTGAAATGTGCCGAGTCGGAGCCCTGCACCAGCGCGTGAAGTCCCGCGTCTTTGCACGGCGAGATATTTAGGAGCTCCCATTAATCACTTCACTCTCGTTGTGTTCAACGATCACCGTGGCAACAGGGGCCCACCTGTTTGTGTGCGACGCTCACTCAGCAGATGGCCCACCCAAGGCGTGGTGTGGGCTAATTACTGTTGATTCATACACAAAATTCAACATGCTTTTTTTTTCATACTCATGCTGTCTTTATTGGTGAGAGACAGGGCGGGAGTCGCCTGCACCGTTTCAAAGGATTCTTTGTTAATTAGTACAACCTGTCATTTATTTGAAAAAAATTCTTATGTAACTCAGTGATACCTTTATGTCATGTGACAGAATTTATTCCCAAATGTTCCAAGGACATTACTGTTACAACCAGTCATTTTTTTCATGTCAGGGGAGGTGTGGCTCACTGCTTTATTTTATGTGTAAGGTCATGTGTAATACAAATCATGCTTAGCCTCAGTTTAATCCCATTATTTCATCTGATCTCAAAGACAGCCCACATCATCTGATGTCTCTGCAGAACCCCTTTTTAAGCATCTATAGCATTTAAGTTGCTTTAGTCTGCCCACTCTTGCTATGCAGCTGCAAGCTGTTTTGCAACCCACCTCCAAACCCAGCTCCTCGTTTCGTGCTATATCAGGCTCAATGTAAGTTGTCATTCATGCCTACTCTGTTCTATGCTGGTTTGTCTGCGCAGTGCCACATTTAGTAAAAACCAAACACATCATATCAGCATAACCGCCTCAGACCAACTGTGAAGCACAGTGGTCAAGGCTTCTTTTGCAGCCACGGGTCCTGTGCACCTTGTAGTCACTGAGTTGACCACCATCCTCTGTATACTAAATGATCCTGGAGTCGAATGCGAGTCAATCTGTCCGACAGCTAAATCTGGGCTCGGGTCATGAAACAGGACAATAATCCCAGTAACAGCAGCAAGTCTGAAATGACTGAAAAAGAATGAGAAATAAAAGACGAATGACGGTGTTGGAATGGTCCAGTCAAAGTCTGGACCTCAGCCTGATTGAAATGCTGTGCAAAGACCTCAAAGCAGCTGTCAATAAAATGATGCCTGCAAACCCCAATGAACTGAAGCAACATTGCAAAGAAGACTGGGACAACAATGTGAGAGACTGACAGTCATACAGTTATTGCTAATAAAGGTGGTTCTACAAGCTACTGAATCATAGTGTACTTAGTTATTCACACTGCAGCAGAGTCCTTTGCTTTTATACATGGCTGTACATGCAAGAGTGGCAAGGTCCCAAACCATGCTGCCAAATAATGCCAAATGAAGAATGAATTCACAATGGAGACAATGGAGACATGCGTCTTTCTACTACTCAGTAACCTCTGTATGAAGGCTGGATCAGTTTGATGCGGATGTTGTAATTAGTTACATACCTGCAACTAATCACAACAAAGCTATAGAGTTGGCAGTGGATGTAGACTGCAAGGTCTAGAATCATCCAATATGGATGTAATGCATAATAATACTGAGCTGAAGGTCCCTTCACCAAAGTAAAGCAGTGGCAGTTGTTTTAGTTTTAAACTGATTTATTCAACGCAATGATAAATGAGCAAAATTCACAAGTCTATATGTTTATAAACGATATCTATATTATGCATATTCAAATTACAATTTATTTTCCAGCATGTTCTGTACATAAGGTTGCACGATAATCTGTCAACTCCACAATGTGATGTGTATTCTATAAATCTTCATTTAAAGACACCTTATTACTAATGATACCTAAATAGCAGAAAGTAGTTTTAAATAGAATCCTTGGATCAATGAAACACAGAATGAAGCTCATCCTCTCGTGGTCACCTTTGATTGTGATGTGATTTGTATGATTTGTCATATTGCATATTCTGTGGCAGCCATAATTGTAGTATTGGTGAATTTTCACTGATATTTTTAGACTAAATTGCAGTCTAATTGTATTCTTTGACCCTTATATTTTTGATTGATTTTCTTTTTAGGATGTCACACACACACACACACACACACACACACACACACACACCAAAAGAATGGAAGGATAGGAGTGACCTCAGTAATTCGTGTCAAGTCAAATGTCAGCGGAGGGGGGCCGGGGTGTGGGAGTTGTAGGGGGCTTTTAGCTCCACGACGGAGGTCTGGGATGGAGGTTGGAGAGCGGTCACGGCCAGCGGGTGTCTGCTGAGGTCTTTGTTAAAGCCCATTCTCTCTGACTGCAGGGGGAAGCGGAGAAAGTTGGAGCCAGTCGGGGAGACGGAGAGGAAATCAATGGAGCTGCTGGAGACCATCCTCTCGCTCGGCACGACGCTCACACTCACGCAGCTCGCATGGCTTTCTCCTGTTCTCTATACCTCAGCTTGACCCCCTCTTTCCCTTTTATTCCCCCTCTCCATCTGACATTCTTCCTCAGTTTTTGTGGTCCTGAGCCACTGTCTGCTCCTTTTCTTTCATCGTCTTCCTTTTCCACAGTTGACAGTTATACTTTACAAGCAATGATGCAAAACTGGATTTGACGATCGCCTGTTCGTATCCAGAAATCTGCAGCTGACTTTAAATGTACAGTTTATAAAGAAGCTCAATATCATGAATAATTGCAGAGCTCCTTACTGCAATAACACACACACACACACACACACACACACACACACACACACACACACACACACACACACACACACACAC
>JAVDPK010001422.1:20125-33822 GCA_034780415.1 Cichlasoma orientale | reverse complement strand
ACACACACACACACACACACACCCACACACACACACACACACACACACACACACACACACACACACACACACACACAGGCTCACACAGTGCCTGTTCTTGCATTGTACACATCCACAATAGCCCACAGCTATCCTCCATTGTTTGAGACGTTTAATTGGAAACACAAAAGCAGCCCACACTCTTGTTAATAGACACAGTGCTTCCAGCCCCCAGAGATCTCACCAAGATACATTTACAGAATCCCCCACAGGGAAATGGGAGAAACAGGGCCATTCAGCCATCTGTTTCCCTTGTAAGGCCTATAAGCTCGGGGACATAACACTTTTCTCCTTGATAAACAAGGTGTGGGCCACTAAGCACTACTCCCTACTAAAGACTTCTGAATGCAACTGACCACAGCTTATCTGACTGAATATCAATAACAACACTACATGCTCTGCTTCCTCTAATTTCACCCTATAAATCTGCCTGGACTGCTGAGGTTAAAATAAAAAAAAAAGAAAAGAAAAGCGCCTTAAGGTTTGATACAATATCTTTACCTCTCTGTATTATAACTTGTCGAGAATAATGCATGAAAGTGCAAAGTGCACTCAATATTAGTGTCTGAGCCAGAGCAAACCTCTCTATCGCCCCTTGATATAATAACTGCTCACAGTGTCAGAAAAAGCAGGAGGAACCTGGAATCAATGTGTTGTTTTTCAGCAAGCTGAGCAGCAGCCTTGCAGTGCTGAAATTAATTCAACAATTTAAATTAAAATTTTATGTCCTATATTTATATTTCTTTTTAAATCAGTGTTTTACAGCTGTTAGTAGTTTTCATTGTCATTGTCACACATTATTAATGGGAACCACAGTTTGTGCTGCAGTTTAGACCTGTTCACGGTGACACTTGGATTCATGGATTTCCTTTTTGAACGCTATTCATGCATTTGGACTAGTGCAGCAACAAATAAATATTATTTATTATCAGCTGAATTCAGGCTTTGTTTCAAATGAAGCGCCCTGTTTGAGGCTGCCAAATAATGCCTGCAGAATTTGCACGTCACCTTCCCGGGATCATCGTTTAGCCTCTAAAACTGATTTTGTGCCCGACGTGTGGAGTTACTGTCTGAGCATCACAGATGCCATCTGTGTGCATGATAATGCAGAGCAAAACTTGGTCAACTCAGACCTTTCTCAACAGCTAAAGTTGGTCAATTAAAGCAGGTGCAATGAGGTGCTAAATGAAAAAAATCTCTTACAGCTCAGGTCAGGAAAGTGAGTGATTATTCACCATTTTCCCCGAACACACAAAAAGTTTTGCTTTGTGTTATTTTGTGAGTTTGTCAGATTGGTTTTCTATATAATTTTGAGTTAGAGGAAGATCAGACCAAATTTTTATGAGTAATTGATGCAGAAGTTTATTTATTTTTTTTAGATTTCACAAACCTTTACCTGCAACCTTAAGTACATAAGAGTATACGCTCACAAATGTACTTGCATGCAGCCGTAAATACATGCAGCCATATAATGACATCTATAAAGGAGTATTTCTTTAGAGTAATGATGTATTCGTTGATGGTGAGGTGATCACAGTGGTATGCTGATAAAGAACACAACTGCTTTAAGTGGAGTTATAGGGATTAGCTCATTAGGCTAAATCAGCTAATTACATGGAGATTTTGTTACCATTCCTCCAGCTAATTAATTGGAATGACTACCACCACTGTGTTCAGGAAATGAGTCTGCTCAGAGCAGATGAAGTAAAATAGAAAACACTACATCAGGCACTTTTGGATGCACCTGAGAGGTAGAAACAAATAAGCGCGAGTTTGTATCCACTTTCTCTTTCCATTATAGCACCGTAGGCAAGAAAAAGATCAACCTCCTAATTTTCACTTGCAGAGAAATGCATGACAAAGATGAAAGTTTGGGAATGTAACATTCTTATTCTCTGGTGTTTAATTTAGCAACACGCTGTACAGTAACCAGTGAGAGGGTACAGGAAAAATACAAAAGACTCAAAATCTCATGAACTGCACTTGTATATTTACAGTAGCTTTATTCATGATTTTAATAACCTTGGATGGATTTCAGACTTTTAAAAAACTAGTAATTATATATGTTTTGTTTTATCTATAGTGCTAAAAAATATATTTGTTGTTGTTCACAATAAAATTGTTGTATTACAGAGCTTATCCACACATCCATAAAGAAAATACTCATTACACAATCCGAATACAATTACACAATTTAACACGATGTTTGTCTTTGACAAGCAAGTGTTATTTTCTAACTCTTTTTATTGTAAAACAATAAAAAATGTCCATTAATTCTGTCAAACTTTGCTTTTGTGGAGTTTAGAATGATTTTTTTATTATTTTTTTTTGCCCCCAAAATAGCTCAATTTCACTTTTCTAAAATTATTATTATTCTTGTTGGACACAAAACAGCAAATGTTAAAAAAAAAAGATACAAACAACAGTATTTCTTGATTCGGGTGAAGAGTGCGGCTTACGGTTTATTGTTATTTTTTCTTTTAATTAAACATTTTTACCATTTTCACAGGCTATTTTTGAAGCCAATACTATGGGGAAATGAAAATAAAAAATTTTAAAATCATTGACCGAGCCACAAACACAAAGTTTTAGAATCAAAAATTTTTAATTTTTTGGTTTGTTTACATCTACAGAACTGGGAAAAAAACATAGTTGAAACCCAAAGACAAGATAAAAGTGGAAATTTGTTACCTGTTGTTATTAATTAATTACAGTTTGCCTGGAAGGTGAGATGAAGAGGACCCAAAGTGGAGGAGTTTACAACAACACATTTCAATAGCCTTCAACACTGACGACTCAGTTCCAAAATTATTACAAAGTCCAAAAAAGGCGATCCAATTAAAAATCCAAAGGGAAGCCAGGAAGATCACAGAGCAACGCAAGCAGACAAATCAGATGACATAACAAAGGCAGTGACAGGAAGAGCTTAGGGACTAGACACAGGTGGGCAATGGGACACAATGTTGGGGTTGTTATGCAGTAAGTCAGTCAATTACTCCCTGGAGAAAGTAACTTGTTAGACTACTTGTTACATTATTTTTTATGTATTTATTTTGGCCTTTTTGGGACAGTGAAAAGTGAAGATAAACAGGAAAGTGGGGAGAGAGAGGAAGACACGGAGCAGGGCCACGGGACGCAAACCTGGGCCGGCTGCACTACAGCCATGCGGCCCACTGAGCCACCCTGGTGCCCATTTTACCTTATTTTGACGTTACTCTGCAACATGTCGTGAAATTCATTAACCTTAGGCTACAGTCCCAGACACCAACAGTGACGTCAAAGCAATCACCACTGCGATTCTACTGCAGAAATATCTACAGAAAGAATGGAAATAGAAATGGACGCCACTACAATCATGGCTGCTCGTCACTGCCTTCATTACCAAGTGAAGATCAGGGTCTGGTAGCTCAGCTTTAACCCTGCTTTATCGTTCTCCGCCAGCTCTGTGTTAGCATGCTGTCTGTGCAGATGTTTGCAAAGAGCTGATCTTGTTATAACACTATGATGCACCTGTTTCTGTCCCTGATGCACTTTACCATCATGTTCTCGTCCTTTTGTTCACTAAAAATAAAAGTAATGTTCCGCTTCTAAAAGTTGTAGACTGTTTCACCATTTTCCTCCTCGCTGCACACAAGCTAGAATCTGCTGATGGCAGCGCAAGTGCCAAGTTTCTCCTTTCTATAGACCCATTCTGCAAGAAGTTTAAGAAACTTTGCAACACAAAAAAGCCATTATTGTAACTGTTTGTCACTACTGAATTTAGTAGAGTTATGTGGTAGTCGTGTTACTGAAAACCGTAATGTGATTACAGTAACACGTTACTTTGTAACACGTTACACTCAACACTGGTGGAGACAGTCAGGACAATGAACAACAACCATAACTGAACCAAGGACACACTGAAAAATGAGTGAACTAATACAGGGGAAGACTGAGAAAGAAAAGACAGCCAGAGGATGACGATACAACTACAAATACATTTTTTTTTTACACTAAACTGATCTCGATCAGTGCGCGCAGAGCTTATTTTCTGTTCCTCAGTAATCATCTCCACTCTCTCCAATCTCCTCTCACCCTCACCAGTCACAGCAGATAGCCGCCTTCCCCGAGTCGAGCTCCGCCAGAGCTCCCTTTCTGTTAAATGTTTTACTACGACCGAGCTCAAAGAAAATTGTAGGGTTTCTCTCTATAACGCTGCAAGTTGCTTCACCCTGTAATGCAAAGATGGATTATGGTGCTTAATTAAAACTGAGTTTACATCCTACAGTCATTAAAACCAAACAACCTGAATAACAGAGACGCAAAGAAGCAAATATCACCATTTGAAAAGTGTGACCCAAGTAATGTTTTGTAATTTGGCTTAAAAATGCCTTGAACAGTTATTCAAATATCACCATTTAATAAATGTTTTAATCATTTTTAATAACTCCAGTTCTCCTCTCTGTTATAGATACTAGATATAGATGGACAAACCTCAAGTGGCAGCAAATGATAACGAGCTGAATTTTTAAAAAGCTTGAAGGACTTCATTAAATCACTGAGTGACATTAAAGTTTCTGCTCAGACAGAGTGCTTATTTGCTGCTGCTTCGGAGGTCATTTTAACTTTTGCTCTAATGTTTCACTCCGTCGCCTTTTTCCTCCCCGGAGACCATTTCCAATGAATGATGAGCTACCGACTACTGCAAATGAATTTTGGCACACTGGGCTAACCGACATCATCTCGCTTAGAGGATGCACCTGCGCTTAAGCCAATTATGCTCATTCACTTCAAAAACAAATGACTCATTATGGGAACATTGCATCCAGTAAGGCCAGGAAAAACAATAAATGGAAAGTGTTTACTGTTTATCCGGGTGTGCAGTTGAAAACAGGCAGGACAAAAAGTGTAGTTTATAAAAATCATTTAGGGAAGATTTTAGACTTGGAACGAGAAAAACAACAGCGAGAGAGAGAGAGAGAGAGAGAGAGTGCCGCTACATTTCTTTGATGCTGTGTTCATTACAGCCTCTTCCTGACCTGTTGAATAGGCGCCTCTGTGAGCCAGGTGTAACCATACATCTCCCACTCTCACAGCATGGAAAATGTCCAACCTTGAAGGCACTCAAGCTGTAAATTGACAGTCAAAACACTGCTGGCTTTTAAGCAGAATCTCGCCGACTCCAGTCTGGTCATTCGTTTAAACTTCTGTGAAACCAAAAAAACATAAAAAATAAAAAAAAACAACAACTGAGGAAGTGGAGAGTGAACTCAAAAACTAGCCCAGAACAACTTAATGAAAGAAGTTGAACGCTTAAGAAGGAGCAGTGAGGGGGAAGGCAGCGCTAGAGACCACACAGAAACCTAAGTAACACCAATGAGACACAGATAGCAAGAGGAAGACGGGAACAGACTACGCGCTAAGTAGTAAATCAGTGTTTAAATGTTTTGACTGCATATAAAAGATTTATATAGCTTTCAGCAAAGTGAAGCATATTTGGAAACCTGTGCCTTCAACCTGCATTCTTTGTAAAGGCCAGCAGGGGGTGAGTACTGCAGCTGCATAAAGAAGTCCACTAATGTATGGGAAAGCAGCCCTTTGGATCCCTTGACGTCAGTAAACACTTTCCAGCTGAGTTAATGGGCTCAGTCACTGGCTTCAAGTATTATTGAATACAGCATGATGTTTATTTATGGTAAATTAAGGTCCCCTTTAGTGTCTAGAAGGAAGATAATTGGCATTCCTACCTTGTGAGTAACAACTTGCTACCATATGACCATGCAGTGTTGCACCTTGGTTTCACACTTTGATCCAATCAGGGCATCTCATTTCAGTGTCAGTGAGGTCACTGTCAAAGGTCCGAAGGTACAGGCAACACCCTGGGCCCACCCAATCACAATGACTATCAAAAGGGCTCCTCCTCTTCATTACCTTGGATGATACCCCGCATCACTGCAGACGCAGCCCCATTCCGTCTGTCAATCTCCCGCTCCCTTCTCCCGTCACTCGTAAAAAAGACCCCGAGATATTTAAACTCCTCCACTTGGGGCAGCAAATGGTCCCTGAGACAGAGTGGGCGCTCCACCCTTTTCCAGCTGAGGACCATGCTCTCAGACTTGGAGGTGCTAATTCTCATGCCAGCTGCCCCACACTGACATTACAGATGTTTTGCTATATACTATTATTTTTGCACTTACAGTGCATGCGTGCATGGGTGTATGTGTGTGTGTGTGTGTTTGTGTGAGAGAGAGACACTGTGAGATGCTGTGTTTGCTTCGGTACCAACAGATTGTTGGTACCGAGTCCTATCACAGAGTTGCTGTGCCTGTGGTTGCAGTATCCATATTTAATAGACATCGAAATCTTTGAACACGGATGCAGGGAAATCTAAAGGTTCTCACTTGGGAACAATTTTTGGGTGAGCTCTCACTATTTAAGAAAAGACCGTCAGGCCCAGCGCTGCCTTTTTGGAGCATGTTGACCTGACCGTCTTTTTGTTTGCCGTCTCGTGTTCTGCCTTTGTGCGTTCCTCGAGGACAGCTTGGCTGCTTGTTGAGAGTGCAGAAGCTCAGTGTGTTTCCCTTATGTGGAGAGGGTTATAAAGAAAACTCTCTGTGCAGTAATAAACAGAACTGGATGATCTTCTCTCTGTTAACACGTATCTTGTCTTTGATAGCAAATATTTCCATAATAATTCATCAATTTTCTTCTGCTTACCTAAATCGGGGTGACAGGTGGGCCTATCTCAGCTACCATAGGGCAAGAGGCAAAGGCACAGCCTGTACAGATCGCCATGCTGTCGCAGGGCCAACACAGAGAGACAGCTTTTGTCTGTGTCTTCTGGTCAACCGCACAAATGTTACTGAGATAGACTCACAATGGATGTTCCAGTTCATTGACCAGGGGCTCGAGGGGTCAGGTGCAAACAGAGTAAACATTACCTTACTGCTCCGATATTGTGCATGTTAACAGGATCACCAAAGTGATCCAGTAGATAGGCAGGCAGACTGATGCATGCAGGATCCAGCGAGAGGGTTAACTCCAACTCTCACAGACCAAATCGCAGGTGTGGGTGGGTGGATGAAGAAGAAAGAATGAGGGAGAGTAGGGAAAGGGAAAAAAAAAATTCAAATGTCTGGGTTTTCACACCGTTAATTTAGCCGTGCAGAGCCACATCGCATCATTCTCTCACTCTTCCTCGCTCCTGTCGGAAACATGCTAATTAAGGAAGCCGACTGACGTGAGCGAGGTTTAAAGGGTAATTAGCATAAAAATCCTACATGCTGTATTTTTACTTTCTCTAATCAACACCCTCACACGTACACGTTTTTCAGATGTGAGAAAGAGTGGTTTGACGCAATTAAAATGAAAATTAGCATCCATAAGGAGGGAGGAACAGGGAGACAAAAAAAAAAAAATGTTCTTCCCTTGCGTTATGTTGTTTGTCTCACCGTTGCACTTTCTGAAGACTCACAAGAAAGAGAAACGGCAAATAATGTAATTGCTTTTACAAATGGCAGACACGCTCATCCGCGGGAACGCGGTCCTCTCTGTGTGGCTGCTGTCTGCGTCGTCAGCCGGCAGCCGTATCTTTGCATCTCATCGATTCTCGGCACTCGCCGCGGTGAAAAACACTCCCTCTCTCCCATGCAGTCTCTTGTGTAGTTTAAACAAAACGCGATCTTCTCCAGCTAGATTGTGCAAACACCAGCTAACACTTTATTGAAAGTGGGTGCTTAGAAGGCACTGAAACACTGTAAGTGCATTATAAACACATTGTGAGTGCCTGATAATTATTATGGTCTGTGTTAACAACACATGTAAAAACACCATGGGTCTGGGAAGTATCTACATGATGGCACAATATGAAAGTGAATGCACTTCTCTGATGTTTTTGAAATGATTATGTTGGTCTTTAGTTTTAGGGCTTCTTATCTGCGTGCATTTTTTCACACTCATGTTCAGCGCAATCCAGGCCTGAAAGAGAAGGCTTAGTCATTTCTCCTGTTTTCCTGCTTGGATTCGTTCTGCCTTGACCTATGCAATTCAGTTAAAGGGTATTACTGCTGTTACCCCCAGTTTGCTTTGAAAAAACAAAACTATAGGCTCTGTTGAAATGTCCAAAAAGGTCTCTGCAGGGTCAAGAAAAGACAAGCTGTGCTGAGGGTGAAAACAGTTATTCTGCACCATATCTGCAACTCTAGGCTTCACGGTGTCGTGTGCAGAATGTAATTTTTTATCAGAGCTGTTGGTTTGGCTGCTGCTCTTCGTCAGGTCAGAACTATATCTTGCACTTCAGCTTCCACACGAAGTGCAGCTATAATGCTTCAAAATAAAAAGAAATATAGTTGGTTGGTCCCGCGCGCGGGGGGCACAAATATCATTCCGGTAAGTTTTACTTGAATTGTAATCCAGTCATCCTACGAGAAACAGGAGGCAGAAAAGCATTTTGATCTTGGAGTGCCTTCTCTGAGCACCATATGCTCCATACCTGGAAGGCCCAAGGGGGAAAGGAGAATCCATCGGCCTCAGTGAGAAAAAGAATGGGCCTGGATGAGGGTTACGGATTGGGGGGGGGGGGGGCTGTAAAGCCCTAAGGGACCCATATGCTCTGACGACTCAAGCCAGTGACACCAATTATTGCTATTGGTTAAAAAATAGGCCAAACTGGGTCAGTTTGCTGTAGTCGAGAACTCTGAAGTTTCTGCAAGACTATAAGTGTCCAAATGGAAAGGCCTCTAAAGATTCCTCTTCACTTCCTATAGGAATCGGTTCTACAGTAAATATGTGATCAATATAGCACAAATTATATGAGCAGCAGATGACATGCAGTGGTCTATTTTAGCAAAAGGCTGTTATAAACTCAGTACTGGAACGCTAATACAGCTGTCTGAGCATATATCCAGTTTATTAGTTTAGAAGTTGAGAAAAGTTGAATAACAAAAAGGCTGTCGACGGTGCCTTTCTCTGCTCATGTCCACAAAATTTCCCACCCCATGTAATCTCTCCATCTCATCTCTCCATTGTAGTAAACCAAAAAAAAAGGCGCTTTCTGCCATATAGGATGTATATAGAGAGCCTGTTAGTGGGCGTGTCCTCCATCTCTATTTTTTTGACAAATACGCACTTATTTCAAATTTGATTTCAGCAACCGCGGTGCTGCATTATCCCTTCTTTCAACAACAACATGGATTTTGGAGCTGAGGAGAAATGTACCTTTGAAAGTGAAATTTTTTCCCCTTCTTGTCTGGATTTCTGCTGCAGTTTATTTTTTCTTCTAAAAGGGTCATACAGTAGGTCTGGCCTCCTTTAGTGTGGAGGACTTTCCTGACAAAGAACGTCATCTAGATGTCGGCATATGTTGCTTCAAAGCCAGATGTGCAGTTACTCATTGCCATCTGTATGAATGTACCCTTGTACCATAATGAATGCTACCTTTTAATCTGTCTGCCTGCTGATAATAAGCAGGACTGTCCTTCTCCTCTTCGCTCTCGAGGATGCAGCAGCCATGATCCTGGGCCCAGAGAAGGTTGCACCTGCAACAGCTTGTAAAACTGGACCAGTTCTAACTAATACAATGTTTTGTTACCATTTGATGTACTACCACGAGGAGCTGACTGCATTAAATACTGAAGATCACAGACGGGCACAGGCTGATAATGTGAGCTGTATAATTCTTTCACAGTGATTTCAGTGTAGAGTTTCCTTTGGTGGATCGTGTCCCTGTTTTTGTGTCGTCTCCACCAAAGAGAAGCGGCACCACCTCACGTACAGGAGCGATGTAGGCTGCTGGTCTCCGTCAAGGAAGCAAAGTGCGGATGATGACATGACATCGCGCGGCACAGTGGCAGCAGTTGCCAAGACAATTATCACCTTCTGTATCGGCGTCGGAAGTGTCACGCCCGCCAAGCCCATCCCCGCGGTGATGTCAGCGTTACCACGGAAACTCAATACAACCCCCGAAAGGGGAGAGAGTGGGCTACTTGTACTGTTACCATCCCCCCTCATCCCCCATGTCCCTTTTCCAAATGCCACCACCTTCTCCCCCACTGTCCTCAGCCCATCTTATCGCCCTGTGCCATCTCCCTCAGAGCTGACTGCCATCTGTGCTCTGAGAAAAACTCCCCATTTGTTTTGTTTTTTCTTCTATATTTCTCTATTTTCTGACTTCCAGGATGCTGCCGTAGGGGTTCTCAAGCTCTTTCATGAGACCCCCCCAAATAAGCCCACATTGGTCCACAGACACCCCCCACACACATACACACATGCACATGCACACACACACGCACACACACATTTGATGAGATTTCATCCAAGGCAGCCATATGGGAGGATATTTGTTGATTTAGTATTGAGTTTCAAACTGCACTGTACACAGAGGGATGAAAACTGTGATTTCTCACACTTATGCATTCTTTAACTGGGGTCAATTCCACTCAATTAAATTATAGTGAATATTGTTTCTTTAGGGCCTCCCAGGAACCATTTCAAGGACCCCGGGGATCCCCAAATGCTACTTAGAAACCAACTGCAGCTGTGTACCGAGAGCAAAAAACAAGAGAGAGAGTCGCAACCTAAAACTAATGTTCTTTTCCTCCAATGGACTAAATGTAATAATAAGTCCTCGGGCACTTCTCTGCAGCTGTCAGAGAGATCAAGTTACAGCCCATATGAGCAGGCACAGTACTTACTGTGTGTTTTTGTAGAGGAGGCTGTTTCTGTGTGCACTTCTGCTACAGTAAGTATACTTAATGCGCTGAATTGCCATCTGCATATTTCTATATATTAAATTTGGTAGCTTCAATGAGCCAAGCGTATGAGTTAAGGTAATATCATAGTACATATAATCAGGGTTTTTTTTCTATATGGTACCTTATCTTCACTCTTATCTTTATCATGATTTATTTTATCTCTAACAAATGCTTAGCGAGGCTCAAATATGCACAACACGAGGAGTACAGAGAGCTGTACAAGTTTACCGTTTACGTGCACTGCTGCCATCTTGGATTGTTAAGATGGGTTGGTGGGGGCTGCTCTCACTTTTCTGGCTATATTTAAAAGAAAATTAAATTAAAGAAATGATTCAGGTTTATCTCTATAAACAAAAATCTCTGCATGCATATGCAAGGCAAACTATGTTTCCAGTTTCTGTCTCCGATCCAAACAGTACAGACCAATCAAATCACGTCTGAGCAGGTAAACAGTCCCCGTAAAAAGCAAAACAGAAGCAAATTTGCTCAAATGCAGCCTCATAACTATCGCCGGTCGTCTGAAGATGACTTGCATTCTAAAACGTCCGGATTCCTAAATAATGACCGGCACACAGAGCAGGCAGTTTCCAGATTAGCTCTGAATGGACCCGGGCTTGAAAACGATTGATCTACCAGCACTCATCCACTTTATTTTTACTTCCTTCCTGCAACCTGTAGAGCAGCAAATTACATTAAATCATTGCCGGGTCATTCCATGTCAGCTTCCACCTGACCATCTCAGATTTGCCTGATAAAATTCCAGGGGAAAGATACACTTCTTAGGATTTGTGCACAATTTCATTTCAGATCCCTGCTCTCTTTATGATGGATGCTTGAGAGCCCTCAAAAACTTGACTATAAAAACGATTTTTAACATTTTTTAAAGTCTTTCCAAGTTATACATTTTAATCAGTAATCATCTCATCAATGACGCTCAGTCATGTCATCAGCAGCATGTATTTTATTTGAAGAAATCATAATACATTACTGAGGCGGATGAAGGTGTGAGTTCCGTTACCTGGATAGCTTCTGTCAAAGCTAATAAAATATGTTCATATCTTCAATAGTAGAGTATGATTAAAAGTTGCTTGAATTTCTCATCCTCCTTAACTACACATCTACATCCAGTGTTGCTACGAGGAACTTGCGTCTCTGCAGTTCTGTGCTGTAACGGTACCCAGCACACCTCCTCTCCCGAGGGTGCATAAATTGAATTAAAACATCTCGCGCTGCTTCTGAAACAATCTTTGGGTGCTGTAGATAAATATGAGTATTTCAAAAATTCATATTGGGAAAATGAGAGTGAACGCCATCACGGAACCTGGATATAATATTAACAGAAACTTGCTCTTTCTATAAAAACAAAAAAGGTAATATGGATTTGGTACATGGTGTCGTGCCAGGGTAATGTCACACTGAATATGAATGAAACTGTGCGTGTGTGTGTGTTTTATTTTATTCAAGGTTTAATATCTGTTAAACCATTTACCTGATTTGGATCCAGAAATATGATGTTGCCTTGTGTGAGAAGCTGTAAACAAAATATTCGTCTCCGAGCTGCAAAACTGTGGCTTCAAAAAGGCCTCCAAATCGGCTGCAAGAGATCAGACATCCAATTTTCTTTTTTTTTTTTTTTTAGTGAACTGAAGCATCCATCATTCCATGTTAACTTTAGTTACACTCTCGAGAGTGAAACTTATCTCTCATCTTGTGCCTACAGCGTGTGTATATGCACGCCAGTTCATTCCAAGACCACAAAAAAAGATTCACTGCAAAGGTTGCACGTTGAATATTACAGGATGTACCAGGCCAAGCATACATCAGGATCGCTTCCACTTACTGCCACTCTGTTCCTTAAGGACAGGCAGCTTCATTCAAGTGCTGTCACTTCCATTCCATCTATTCCTCTGATCCTTTCTGTAACGGCTAGTTAAATAGCCAGTAATGCCTTTTAGCCTGTTAGATGTTAGTGAGCCCAGACAGACTGGGATGGACATATGGAGGGAGTCTGGCAATGGACTTGCAGCCCTGATGCCAACTCTTCGAAAACATTCATACTCTCTCATGAGCACACACACACACACACACACATCCCCACCTACACAAATACACAAATTGGGTCTCTTTCGTATCTGTTATCCAGAGCTCTGAGCCGGCCCCAACTTCCTGCTGTCCGATTATCTCAGAACCTGCTCCACATGAGCATTGTGAGAATTCTGGAATCACCTCTATTTCCCCATCATTGCTCTCCACCAAGGGCAGGCATCCAGGACGAGGGCTGGACAGCACATGCCCACCCAAAGAGAGGGAGAGGACTGGGACAGCAGATGAAGGCGAACGCGTTGAGCACAAAGCTTTGTTCAAAAAAACAGTCCACTGTGGTTACCCTCCCCTCCCGCCCATGTTTGTCTCCATGTCTTCTGCCCTGCATGGGTGAGTGTCAGCTCACTGTGTGTGTGCGTGCGTGTGTGTGTGTGTGGTGCTGACAGCTAGCCTAAAAATCATTTCCAAGAGTCACAGGTTGAAGTCTGTTTGAAACAGAGGAGTATTGTTGAAGGCCAGACTGACAATGAAACCACTCGCTGTCTGTTTTCTCCAAGTGCACCAATACAAAACAAATCCCAATTTCCCATATTGTTCTCAGCTACAACAACGACACCATCGCACCGCGATAGCGTCATTCTTAAAAGGTGCTGTTGTTAAAGTTTTTTCTATGAATGGTTTAACCTGACATCCAGTAAACTCTCAGGATTTACACTGAAGCATTTGAACAATAATAACCTTGCAAATATTCAGAAATAACCATTTACCTTTAGAAAAACCTTACATTCTGAGCGCTGGCAGCCTCAGCTCTGCAGCATACCACTCAATGAATGTGACAGTAGCCAATGGGGGGGGGGGGGGGTCTATGATGGAGTGCCCAGATTT
>JAVDPK010001422.1:0-20115 GCA_034780415.1 Cichlasoma orientale | reverse complement strand
CCCCCCCCCCCCCCCCCCCCCCGCCCCCCCCCCCCCCCCCACGCGGAGGGAGTGCCCAGATTTAGACAAAAAGAGATTCCTGTACGGCAAAAAGAAGCAAACCTGTTCTTTTTGGTGTAAGAGTGAAGCTAAAGCTAGTCTACCAATGGTGAAATTATAGTAGCTAGATAAGCCTGTGGAAATACAAATAATTTGTACCATATTTGTTTTCTTCAGCAAAGCTAATCTGCCACCGATGAGGCAACAGGATTTACGGGGACGACAATGACAGCTAAGCCGCCAGTCTGAGGTTGTTTTGAAATGTGTTGCACCTACACACATTTAAGAAACAATCTTTGAGCAATATATTACATAAATCATACCAGCATTCTCTGGGCGCATAGTAGGTGTTATGTTCTATTTCATTTTGTTTACAAAAATCTGGTAGTTGTACAGTTTCCAAAACGTGACATTTTTCAATGTAAACTGAAAGTCAGGAAGTTTTGGACTAATGGGAGGACAAAGCAAGCAGCTGAAAGACTTAAAGACCTAATTTTAATGCTTTTTAGGTCAAATATAAATCATATTACAGTTCAACAGCACAATATCTGCTTTGGTGGTCCCGCCCTTCACACATTCTGAATTTATACACAGACTAAATGGCTCCCAGAAAGACAATATAATAGTGATGATCACAGTTATCTTGATGCTATTTAAGTGGGCTGCTCAATTTGCTCATAAATGTAGATCTCTAATCAACCAGTCACATGGCAGCAACTCAACACCCAAACGCGCAGACGTGATCACGGCGACCTGCCGGAATTCAAAGCGAGCGTCAGAATGGGGATGAAAGGCGATTTGAACGGGGCGTGGTTGTTGGTACTAACTGGGTTGTTCTGAGCTTTTCAGAAACCGCTGATCTACTGGGATTTTCCCTCAATTATCTCTAGGGTTTATAGAGAATGGTCAGAAAATGAGTAACTATCTACACCATCTTTCAAAGTTGCCAGTTATCATATCTAACTTACCTGTACAAACCCAAGCATTCAGTTGTTTGGTTCTTAAGCTGTACACAATTTTAAAGCATATTTCTGCACTTAAACTGCAATGTTAAAACATTTCTGATCTCACAACTTCTTTTTTTTAAATCCGTGTTTGCTCTCAGAATTTGTGCACACACCTGTACCTGTTAACAACTGTTTTTAAAGACAGCAGGTGTACTCAAGCGCTCCGAGGCAGTACTCCATCTTGAATGGACTCTAATCTCTTCATTGTGTCCCATCACCAGCCCATCCAACTGTTGGCTAATCCTTCCCTCTCCTGGAGAACGGCGGCAGATGGGTCTGTTCCTTTGTGAGTAATGAATGCTCGGGGATATCACGTGAAGCTGGGAAAACATGGTTTATGCACTTATTCCCCCTAGTGATGGTAATTTTACGTAACCACCTGTGGATAACCTGCCATCCACCTGTCATGGTGAGCAAATGAAGTGAGTGAGAGGTGGGACATTCTGACCTCACCTGGGGCAAACATAAACATGAATTCACATGAAAAATCATGTATATGCTCACATACATGGAATCATATGTACATGTAGCATGAGTCATCGGGATCAAGGCAAACCGTACTGCGTGCACACTGAAGCTCCTTTTAAAGCCGTATAAGCCAACTCTGTCAGCCCCCAGTGACAGCGTGATGTAATACTTTTAATTTTTCAAAGCCTGTGGACTTTGCTACCCAGAAATTATGCAACACGACACGGAGCTGTTGGCAGATGCACATTTCCTCTCTCTAATCTGAAGGTGAGGGAGATCGTGAAGATGCTCATGAATGCTCTGAAAATCAGCCAATAATATTCGATTTTTATACGAAAATGGAAAAAGAGCTATTTTTTCAGTGTTGAATAATAAAACCGGAATATGTAGAATTTAAAGGGTTCTGTCCTCTGAATTCCTTATTTGTCCAAAAAAGGAGGAAAATCTTTTTGGCTGCAGCACCTTCACATTAAGACCTTGCAGTTCTGGTGCATCCATCTATATGAACAAAGCTCTCACTATGGTTTTACAGGGACTGGATAGACTGCAAAAAACAGACACAATACTCCTGAAGCACCCCCCACAGGATACTCCAAGTAATGCAGTCGTATGCCTTATTCAAGTCCACAAAACACATGTAGACTGGCTGGGCAAACTCCCAGGAACCCTCGAATATCCACGAGAGGATAACAAGCTGGTCCAGTGTTCCCCACCAGGATGAAAGCCGCATTGTTCCTCATGTATCCAAGGACTCTCTATCCGCTCTGGCACAGACCCTCCCAGGGAGGCTGATGAGCACAACCTTGGTCCCCTTTTTTCAAAAGAGGAACTATTTATCTAGTACATCCTTCCTACTACTGTACTTTGCATTTAATCACTGAGGCAGGCGTTATACTTTCTTCATCCGCTATATTGCTAGGATCTGCTAGGGTCTGCATGATGTAACTTTATCATCAGATAGTGAGCGTGAGGGTCTGTGCAGGTGTCTGTGTGCCTGTCTGTTTTTGTCACCGTGTGGGCTACTCTGTGGAGAATTTACATTGCAGTGCACCAACTGCACCTGCGCCCCAGGCAGCAGACTTCAAAGTATAACAGGAATGACCACTTGGCCGCCGGGTCTCCACCTGTCCGCGTCCACACCGGAGTATAATCAAGGCCTAAGTTGTCAGTGATGTGCTGCGGTCTCCTTGCCTCGGCTCCACGTGTATGCACGGGAAGCCGAAGTCATGCCACCAAACAACAATTACTGAAGATGGAAATAACAAGCTTCTTCCGAACATAGCAGTCGTGACTGAAACAGAGTTGATGACAGAATAGTGCAGAATGCTGTCGCCAAAAATTTATCAGTTGTTTATCCCGTAAGTCAGTAAAGCATCTTCACAGCATCTGGCTTGTGTCAGACACCGCTGTATCATACGCAGTAACAAGAGGCATTCAGGCTTGTTAGTGTACCTAACATCTAAAAGCAAGTTAACAAGTCGTATTTCAGCTGTGTCAAAGATGTTTTCCCACTGGTGACCATAAACGATATCTGCAATATAAACAAATGCGCTCAGACGCGATACGCTTTCATGCAGCAGTTTCAAACCACAAGGTTTGGACTGATATGATCATATATTCCCCCAGTTAAAAATCCTGCCTTCATACAGCTTTCATGTAAAGCTTGTTAGTCTGCAGTGTTGGTTTTACTCATCCTTTCCTCTCAGCTTGCTCAGTAGTCTTGTGCAGAAGAGTGTTGTAATTCTAATGAGATTACAGCTTTATCGGAGCACACATAAGGTGACAGACTCTTTATTATCCACTCAGAATAGACCTAATTTAATGACATTGATTTGGAGTCTGTTAGAAGCTCAGAGCCTAGCAACTAGGTACAGCAAACGTGGGCGGGTGGGTGGTCTGCATGTAGGTGGATGTGTGATACTGACAAGTGTCTGCTTTATTAAATGTTTCACTATTAAAAGATAGATTAATTAGTTATGCCAGAGGACCGTGCCTCCGGATTTTTACACGATAAAAAGTTTGATGGTACATGCAGAGGTTCTGTGTCGTTAATAAAGTTGAATGAATTGCATCAAGATCCTGTTTGACCATATCAAAGGCTAAATGTATGATTAGCAGCACAAAAGAAAATCTTTGTCTAATTGGATCTTTGACTATTCTTTCACTCTTCATAAAAGAAAATATTTGTAGCGTAAATTAAATGATCAATAAAAAGGAATGAAGAGGCAACATTGTAATCTGAATGATGTGTTTACTTGCTGCTTCACTGATTTACATCTTTTGTTGATATTTTGAGCCTTATCTTAAGCTATAAGTATGTTCCCTCTTTCTTTTTTCCTCCTATGTTGTAAAATATGTACTGGCTGTGTTGGGCAGGTAGGCGTGTTATCACCCTTTCAAGACTCAGTTGGGGGGAACAGATATATCTGGGCTCAATTAGTTGCACTGTCACGGCAGGTTGGTGTGCCGGCAGCTTGATGGTCCTGGCTACAGGCAGCTCAGCTGTAAATCAGACTGCTTGTAATAGCCATCGCAGCGGTCTCTAGGGCCAAGTGTGTGTTTGCATCTGCAAATGTTCCTCTGTGTGTGTGTGTGTGTGTGTGTGAGTGTGTGTGCGCGCGCCTGCACATGAGGCATGCCAGTGCACAGGACAATGGCTTTCCAGCATTTTATCAGCCGTTTGGTAATGATGGCGCGGGGTGGAATCGACGCAAGCCTTTAATGGCGGCTGGTAATTTGTGTTAATGCTTTCAGCCCAGGCCCCTCTGAGACTTTCAACAAGGAATTTTATGCCTCCAAATGTGGGAAAGGTCACCGCCTGCTTTATTCCATCGACCAGACGGGATCAATGCAGCTAATGTTCTCGCAGTAACTTTGTTGTTTCGCCTGGTTAGAAAATCAAAACCATATTTATGATGGTCATTTTTTTTCCTTCCCTCTTGGCTGGCCAGCGGTCGACACGAGGTGCTTAGATGAAAGCTGCACACATACCAATCTTTATTCATGCTCCATCATTTAAAACCCCAGCTTTGTCCCTTTGTGACGATTTCAAAGCCCTGGCCCCTAAAATATTTAAGTACGGGCTAACCAAAGAGCAACAATTTGGTTCAACTCAGGGGTATTATCTCCAGCAAGCAGCTGGTAATCAAAGAGATGCCTTCTGCAAACGAGAGAAGAGCGAGAGACACAGAGCAGGGAAATAATTAGATGACTGAGATCCACAAACACATCAATAAAAAGGAAAGGGATATTGTATGCACCAACTGGGAAGAACACATTCAAGAAAACAGGAAAAAACTTCCTCATTTAGGAAAGTTCATGCAGCCAATCAAAGCAGAGCAGTATTAGGTGAACCGTAATTGGCTTCAGATCAAAAACTGCAGCCTGCAAAAGAGACGGGCTTCAAAGTTATTCAGGCTAGTGACGATATTTTTTTGTATTCATTCAGCCGGTAGAAATGACTTTTATGCATTCGTGTCACACCTTCTGTGCATGATGGCATATAAGACGTCCCTGTCCGTCCAGCAGCCGACGCGTGGAGCCCCTCGGCTCTCTGGCCCATGCATTGATGCATGGCTGTATCTGTGTACTCGCAATTATGTGCGCTGGTGAGGCTGACAGTATGCCCAGGCAGCAGCAGGTGATGGATGGAGGTCGAGGGAGAAATCTCCAGGGTGCACAGCTGATATAAAAATCAGCACAATAGAGGTAGTGTAAAGGGGTGGCTGACCCTGTCACCTCCTAGTCTTCCCCCCCGCCTTCATGTACACCTCACTCTATTTTTCCTTTGCCCTCTAAATCTTACTTCCATTATTCATTTGTCATATGTCAACACATCTCTCTTCTACACCCATCTCTGGCCACCTTCACATGCAGCTGTGCATTTGTGCATTTCAGCTCATATAGGGGTTATGGATTAGGGCGTTAGTTTGTCACAGGTTTCTGTTATTGGTGTTTAGTTCCTGTTTCCCCGAGGTCTCGTGTTCAGGTGTCTGTGTTGTCCCTCCTGTGTCAAGTCTGTGTTATGTTTGTTCACTTCCTGTTTTATTTTGACAGTCCTTTGTCCTGTGTGCTTTGCGTTAGTTTTGCTTCCCCTTGTCTTGTCTCTGTAATTATGTTCAGCTGTGCTCCTCACCTGTTGCCTGTTCCCTGATTGTCCCTCTGTGTATATATTGTCTGTGTTTCCTCTTGTTCCTTGTTGTGTCATTGTTTGTTTCCCCTGCTGTGTGCCTTTATGTCTCAAGTTCATGTTATGTCTAGTCAAGCCAAATTTGAGTAGTTGGTTTTTTTTGGAGTTGTGTACTACACTTGATGCAACCCTGTTACCAATACTCTGGAACCTGAAGAGTAGATTTTAAAAATATTATTTCATAACTTCTCGACCACCGAGTTAAAGAGGGTCTTCATATTTAATACTCATTCACTTTCAGATAAGACTTATTTTATATTAATTTAAGCAACTTTAGAAATCTGCCTCGCCCGAATTTTCAATCACACTTTCGTTTTTACTATTTTCAGTATTTAATTTCAAGTCTTTGCTCAAATGCGCCCTTCATATAATAATTCAAACAATTACAAAGGCAATAGATGAAACCATTGTGAGCTATGTTTATGATTTTTATATTTTAATTTAAAAATGATATAACAGGATTACAAGATGAGAGGGTTAAATGGATATATTGCGTTTGATTGTGACATAACGTGACATAAATATGACAAATAAATGCTCAGCACCACAGAAATGTTCTTTAATCATATTTGACATGTTTTTAACATGTTTGTTTTGTATGGTTGGTAACAGGGTTGCAAGTAATTGGGTTGCAAATCAGTGCTTGTATTAGTGTTTTCACATCAACAGATGCGAGCTGTGGAATGTAATGGACTGTGAAAGTCAAGGATGAATAAAATAAAAACTTTTAAAAATAATTTCTTTTTTTTTGGTAATATTAATAACGTGGTTGCTTTGGTTAGAATAATACACTCGAGACAGAAATTGTTTTGCCTCTTTCTTTTCCAGGGTAAATAGGTTTTGGTAACATTATAACCACTGACAGGTGAACTCTCTTCACCATGGCACCTGTTAGTGGGTGGGATATATCAGGGACCAAGTGAACATTTTGTCCTCAAAGTTGATTTTTTTTTTTAGAAGCAGGAAAAATGGGGAAGCGTAAGGATCTGAGCGAGTTTGACGAGGGCCAAATTGTGATGGCTAGACGACTGGGTCAGAGCATCTCCAAAACTGCAGCTCTTGTGGGGTGGTCCCAGTCTGCAGTGGTCAGTATCTATCAAAAGTGGTCCAAGGAAGGAACAGTGGTGAACCAGCAATCAAGCATTGGTGGGATGTGCTCGACAAGTCAGATCCACCGAGGCCCCACCTCAACTTACAGGACTTAAAGGATCTGTTGGTACCGCCTTGGTGCAGATACCACAGCACACTTTCAGGGGTCTAGTCCATGGCTCAGTGTCAAGCATCCAGCAAACATTTGATTTTATCTTCTCGTCCCATTGGGAACCACTTGATATGGCCCACCACTTCAGGTGGACACACCCGCATAAGAACACTACAACCGTTCACTGCAACCCATATGATGCATTCATTCCACTGCAACTCAAGTGCATGCAGACACCAAAGGTAGCGCTGCAAACAGGATCGGGTTTCAGGTGTACGATTAACAGCAGCGTGGAATGTCTACTTATTCAGGGAAGTGACCCACAACACAATACGAGACATACGAACAAACAAAAAATAGTTAGTCCACCCTCTCATGTACTAAGAAAAAACACAATCCAACGCTGGGCGGACTAACCAAAAAGGAAAAACAAAACCAAGAAGGACAGCAGGTAAACAGTGATAAACTGTAAAAAACACAACACATAAGAATTACTAAATGCAATGAACACTTTATTCTAATCAATCCCTAAAAACAACAAAAAATCACTGCATACCTGTAGTGTCTAATAAGCCCACACCCTGTCACGGCAAATCCTGCAAAGCGTCGAGTGTGGCCCTGTGGCGTCGAACCCCCACGCCCAGGCAATCCCACCTCAATCTTTGTTCTTCTAAAATTGCGTGGCCCTGTTATAAAAATATGCACCACACATCAGCATACACAACACTGTTTAAAACAATTTAAAAACAGTTCTCCAAAACTACCACGATTGCATGCACAAAGCACGTGAATCCAAACAACCACCTGGCCGTCCACCGGAAACTGGCACCTCCCAACAACGCTTCCAGCCTCCCGTTTGTTAAGGCTCAGTTTAATGACGTGCCACCGTGGTATATAACCAGCTGGGGAGTGAAGAGAAGAAATGCTCAGTGTATCACAGGAAGTCCCACTGCAGTCTGAGCTCCTCAGACTCAGACTTTACAGTTGCAGGTGTCTTATAACTAAGAGGTGCTTCAGGGTCACACCTGATCCAATCCCCTCAGCCCCAACTGGTCGCGGCAGATGACTGCCCCTCCCTGAGCCTGGTTCTGCCGGGGGGTTTCTTCCTGTTAAAAGAAGCGTTTTTCCTTCCCACTGTCGCCAAATGCTTGCTCATAGTGGTTCATTTTGATTGTTGGGTTTTCTTTGTAATTATTGTAGGGTCTTTACCTACAATGTAAACCGCTTTGAGGCGACTGTTTGTTGTGATTTGGCGCTGTATAAATAAAATTGCATTGAAGTCAGTTGTTATCAAGCTGTAAAACTGATCCAGAAGAATTTGTCCGACTAATCAACCATATTAAATTATACTTGTTAGTGGAGTTCAAAGGTCCAGTCAAACAGCACTGACACCACTACAAAAAATAAAACTAAATGTACTTTGATAACTTTGATTTTGATATCTTTTTGATCATAATCATAAAATGGACTCAATAAACAGCGTCCGCAGTCCAGGTTTACACAAACAGTGTAACTCTGATAAAGGTCCAACCTTTCACCGAGACGCCTTTCAGCAAAGCAGATACCCTGTAGTTGACATGGTTACCATTTTTGTGCTTTTAGCATCTTCACTCCATTTCATTGCATTCATTATATTTCCATGTGTTAAATGAGTCCTTGAATATGTATAAAAATGCCCACCAGTATCTCAAGAAACCACTCTGATACAGAGCCACTTCACTTGAAAGAAGAACAAATGACATGTGACACAGTGAAGGGCAAAATTAAATATCTTCAGTGCTACAGGCTGGATTTTTTTTTCCCTGTTTGGCTAAGAAACTGAGTCAAATGCCACCACAGCCTAATTTCTTCGCGATATCTGGTTCAAAAGGGAGTTTTACAAAAATACAAGCCAGCTATGTTCAAGGAGGAAAGTTATTACATACTAAGGAGAATTCAACATGAAGCCAAAAGTGAAAGAAGGATCCTGAACACAACACCTTCAAGTCACCACGTCCCCACAGCTCTCAGAACCGAACAGCAGCCTCGGAGAAAATACATCATTTCTTCCTTGTTGGAAAAAAAAAAAAAAAATCACATTACAATTCAAATGTGTTCATTTAAAGAGGCCTTTTTAAAAACATCTCCAAGGCATAGCGCGCCACGCAGTTCTTCGCTGTGGCAGGAAATGATAAATTATAAAAGGGGCCTTACTTCATTAGAGGGTGACATTATTTTGAGAACAGATATTGCGCTATGAGACAGAGTGTACAATAACACAATAACAACCATCAGCCGCCGCCGCCGCCGCCGCTGCCGCCGCCGCCTCCCACCTCAGCCTCTTGCTGTTGACAACCCAGGATTGAATATCTTGTGGAGTGCACCGGAGTGAGCACTGTACACAATACTGTATTGCACTTGCAATAACACAAAAAGATATTTCCCAATGTAGGCCGTAATTATTTCTCCCTGCGTAATTTAATCCACCGAGTGCATATTCAATTCCGATCCGGGTTTCTTGGTGTGCTGTGAGGTGTTCAGCGCGATTGTCTCTGAAATTGGATTATGATAACCTGTCACCGCTTTAATTCCATAAGATATTAGAGGTAGTGGTGGTGGAGCAGGGGAGCGGAGTGCATCAAAAAGGGTGGCGACGGCGATTGTGCTAGGGGCCCGGTGTTGAGAGAGAGAGAGAGAGATGTGTTTAATGCATGTTTCATTCTGTGTTTCCTCGGGGGGGTGAGGGGAATAATGTGTGTCTAGTCTGACCTCTCGACACACTTTATTTCCTGATCTCTGCCATACCCTTTAAATATCCATTAACAGACACAGTGAAGGGAGTCCATGAGGGTGGAGGTGGGGTGGCAGTTTGGCAGGGAGGGTGGAGTGCTCTAGAATACTCATTTCTGCTTGTTATGGACTGCCGACGGGTCTCCCTGCATTTCTCCTTGCTGTCTTACTAATGGATGGGGTCAAATGGGTTTCTTCTTCTGTCTCCTGCTACAGTTTTAATCATCTTCAGCAGACTCGGAAAGTGGTTTTGATCCACATTATTTGCGGAAGAGTTGAAGGGTCGGTTTACCTGAATTGAAAAAGGGACACGGTTAAGCCAACGGGTGTCGAGCTACGCACACAGTTTTTGAACAATGTGTCAAGACACTGAAATATGAGCTTTTGAATCAACTAGAAAAGCCATTTAACATCAAAACTCCAATTCAGTCTTTAGAAATTAACTTTATCCATTCATTTTCTTGAAAAAGGAAAAAAAAAAAGTGCAGTTTTTTTTCTCCAAGGCCAAAGTCTGTCTTTCAGTTTTGAACAAAGTGGTGTGGACTTCCTTTGGAAAGAACTGAATAACAACTTTTCCGCTTTAGGAGAAATTCAGCAGGAACAATCCAGGATGACAAACTATTTTTTGAGGTGGGACCTTCAGAGCTATTCTGCTTTCACACTGATTGTCTTAAGATAATGTGAAAAACGATCAAACCAAGTTTAATTCAGAGGCGGAGAACAGTCAAAGGAAAATTCCTTCATATTTTAGTGTGGCTGTGGATCAGTTCTTTAACAGTTCAGAATACACCAGAGTCCTTACCAGAGAGCTACCATCTATGGAAACACCTGCCAGAAAATAAGGATTTTCTAGAACAATCTGGATGCTTTTAAACTTAAAACTCAGTTCATGGTAACAAAACTGGCAGGACCAAATTAAAGCCAGTTTATTCAGGCCAAGAGACACCTTTTTATTGACCATACACCACTCAGCCCAATATCATGTAGATACCCTTCATGCTCTTAAAAGGGCTCTGATTTTTTTAGGGTATGGACATGCGACCCTTAGGGTGCCCCATGGTGTCTGGTACTGCTTGGCCCCAGTTTGAACTGGGGGTTACTGGGGTACAAACATGAAGACACATTAAGTCCAGGACCCGGGGTTTTGCAGCTGAACATCACTTTGCAACAATATGATCAACGTTACTCACTTCACCTGTCGGTGCCTTTAATGTTGTGACTGATCATTGTTATTGTCTTCAGCCCAGTGGACCATGTGGAGTCACAAGCTTTGATCACGTGGTGCCTCACAGTTACTACAGCATGTGTTTGAGAGGTGAGAGAGTAAAAACACGACATAACCATCACTGCGTATTAATTGCTGAAGCATAACACTGCAGCAGGTATTCACTCACCTTTTTTTTAATCTCTTCTGGTTGACAGTACTTGAGTCTATTTTGAAAATGTTCTTTCAAATCTGGCAACCTTTCACACTCTTGTTTGGGTTTGAGTGAGAAGCATGGATAGTTGTAGTTTTAAGTGTCTTTACATTAGATGTCTGCTATGAATTAAACATTTTTTTGATGTCTCACTCCTCACATATAAAATGAATAATGATAACACTGAAATACACGTGTTTACTCTGCAGTCAGAAGCTGCAGCCAACTGTTTCATTGCTCATCAGCTGCTATTTAGACTCCAGTAATCCGCCTCAAGGAGCTATAGACTGGTCATGGTAAGTACTGTAGCTTTGATCCACTGTGCCCGGAAAGGCGTATCTCTCTTTGGCTGTTGTGCCTGCTGTGCCTTCTCAACTGGACATAAACACAAGGCTGACTTGTAGCTTCCTCATCAGACTGCCCTTCCCCTGTCAAACATAAACCAGCGGGCACATGCCTCTTGTCCTCACCTACCTTTTTGTGAGATGCAGGGATGCATGGTAGAAAGTCAGACTCGAGCTACAAATATCAGCGAGCAAAGCTCCAGGTCAATAACCTTGGATCTTTTTTCTCTTTGGTTTATCTCAAGCCAAAGATAAAGCCTCAATCCTCGAGTGGACTCCTCACACAGATTTTGAAAGCACTTCTCACAGTCATATCCACTGTTTCTTGCTCCTTTTTTTGTTTGTTTGTTTGTTTGTCTGTTGCAAAGTGCTCAAGGTAAAAGCTGTTTAAATGATTGTGAGTTCCAGCACATTGCTGCAGCGACTTACATTTAGCGTGTGAATGTGGCTGTACTTCTGCTTTCAACAGTGGAGAACAAGCCGATGGCAAACTAGGGCAAGCGGACCTTGGTGGCTCCACCTGTCTGATTTCAGGATGTCTTGAAGATCATGAAATCAGACAGACATATAAGACATTTAAATGATAACCTATCCATAGCCAGTCTAACTCAGTAGCAGCCACCACTGTACAAGGAACTGCACAAGGACCGTGACTGATGGAAATATTGCTATTCCCATTCATCCTCTCAAGGGTGCCTCTGAGAAAAACACTGATGTAGAAACAGAAGTCACTGCTGCACTAAATATCGCTGCCATCACTGGCTCACCTGTCTGCATATTGCAAATTTTTGGCAATTAAAATACCTTATATTGATACTGTTATCATTGCCAAACAACAAGGTTTAATTGCATTAATCATTTTAATATTACAAAGATATCAAAAACTAGGTGTTTCATAGAAAAGAATGACTTCATAACAAGCAGAAAGATTTTACTACTGTGGTGCAATATTCAGAGATTATGGGTTTAATGTATTTAAGTTCAAAACATGGCATCAGGTGTCTTTCATTAAATTTAAAAAAAAGGTCCAGTGCACCTGTTTTTTTTTTTCTCCACAGATTTACACTCTGTTAGAGGCACAGGGAAACATGCATACTATCTTAAATTAATTCATAATATTGTTGATGACTTCCTCCTCTGGAAATTTTAATTGCCAGTACTTTGTGACGCATAACTGAGCAATTTAGTTAGCTGCCCCCCCTCGTGAATCTTTCATCCTGTGGATCGATTCTAACCTGACCGTCTTGGACTGCAACTAACGTCAGCAGATGTCCGACACAGATAAAGGCTGCAAACATCATTGGAACGGGAGTCTTCCTAACTGCAGGACAAGTAGTTCCCCCAAAAAAGCAGCTAAATGGCATCAAGGACCGCTGCAAAACCCACCAGGCCAGAAAGCCAGCTTTTAGAGAAGACACAAGATGACAAGGACAAAGGCCAGCTGTCAGTAGAATTTTTTTTTAAAATAAGACCAAGGGTCTGCTCGTAAATCAATCATTAACCAGCTGTAGTCCAGGTCCTTCACATTGCTGATGGATTCAGAGGAATGGTGAGGGCTGATGGTCTGGGCAGACTGAGCTTTTCTTCCCTTTCTCTCTCACTCTCAGGTTGATTGTGGGCTGTAGCTTCCTTTCCCAGGGTTTCTTTCCTGTACCTGTTCTCTCCCGCACCGTCATCTAATCATCGTATTTAAGGCCTGGCTGCTGCTGCTACTCTCTCTCACACTGTCGTTACAATTATGGTGGTAATTAGGCCTTCTTTGTTGCCAACCTGCTTGTTTTTTTCCACTACTTGTATCCTCTCCTTTGCGCTCCAGTTTACTGCCTGAAGCCTGAGTGATTTTTCCTATAGTTCCCTGACCCAAGTTACCTTGAGGAATTTAATGGACACTGCCTGTGAACCTTACCTGAACCAAACAGCCGAACATACAACAAACAAAAAGACTTACCTGCAACTTACCTGCCTGCCCATTCCCCTCCGGTTCTCTCTCTGCTCCACTGAGTAGGAACTCAGACTCCTATTGTGAAATTTTCAAAATCTTTTCGGACTCACCTTTGCAGTGAACATTTCCTCCCCTCTGTGAGAGAGATTCCAGCCCCTCTCCAGTGGTGACAGCACTTTCCAAACCACTTACCTGTTCTCTGCCATTGCATTCAACCTTTTTAATAAGCCTGTTAAACTTGCTGACAGTTTGAGTCTGCTGCTTGGATCCAATTTGTAGTTGAACATGACTCCAGCAGTGTTGCAGGAGTTGCTGGAACATTGCTGAGAACAGCAATGAACTGCCTTTGGGACTCCAGTTCCACATTTTTCCTCATGGTTGAATCTCAAAATCTTTCCTGTGATCAGGTGTGCTGTAAGGCAGCAGGGCTTTTGAATCAGATTTTCTAGGCTTGATCCAGATGAACTGCCTTTCCAGGCTAACAAGCCCCATCTACCCAGCAGAGAAACATCATGCTATGCTAAAGAAGTTAAGGAAAAGAAGCAGTTCTAGGTCATTCCGCTCAATTAGGAAACCTTCCCGAGCAATAGATAACTAATAAAGCAAAACCCTGGTCCTTTTAAAACCATAAGAATGATGTCATCAATGCTACATCGTCTTTGCACAATCTCAAAGAATGTGCTCAAATGATGAAAACAATCTGCAGTTCTTCCCTCGACTTCTCCGTTCGTTGCTTGTCTGCAGAACAACAAAAGATGCTTCGTGTTTGCAACAGCGCATCGTGGTGGTTGCATTAAAAACTGCTGTGATACAGCATGCAACAAACCTATACGTGCCAGAAGATCCCTGAATGTAAACCCAGAATATATTACTGCATGAAGATGAAGTGGAAGAATGAGTAGGTGTCTCCCAAGATTTACCCTAAGCTACGCAACAGCATGCAATTTACTTCAAAAGGTGCCGGCGGATGTCACTGGCTATTTTTTGCCTTCAAACGAAACAGAACTACCGCCGTGCTCCCGGTGGTGCAGTTTAGAAGAGGAGGCACCACGCATGGAACAGTGTGTCTCAGTGCAAGTCTGCTTGACTTGCCTGACTCTTTATCCCGAGAGAAGAGAGCTGGCTCGTGACAGACACTATGATCCACATCAGTTGGCATCAGACTGAGCTGGCACTGAAAAACTAGATGTTAGCTGTCTCGTGTTTGGTTCCAGATTGTCACGGAGATGTGAGGACTCCATTTAGAAACCTGACTCTGAAGCAACAGGTCACAGATGACAATGACCACGAATTCTGCAGATTTGCTGCATTTTGCTGAATGATTTTGTAAAAGCCTGCAGCTCTGCCTTATCTGCATATAACACTTCTGATATGATCTAATCTAGTCATCAGTTTAAGTGCCAGATTTGAATCAAACCCATTAATTTAGGCACTGTTTGATTTGACTAACTGCTTCTTTAAATCTGCATCAGAGCTAATGATACATTTGTGCTCAATTTGTTAGGCGACTAAGTTGACTTGTGTTAAGAGGCCTGTAGGTCTAATGGTCTGTGCTTACCTATGCTTTAATGTGTTCTGAGTAATCCCACTTCCATCAAAGCCCTCTAATCAAAGACAGAGTTAAATGGATGCATGATAAATAGACTCTTACTTCAGTCATTACATACCAACTAAAGTGGACCTAATGGCTAATGGCTATAAAAACATGTTTCTGTCGAAAATCAACATTATTTTTAAAGCTCTTAGTCTTCTTGTTTCCTTTTTCTTTAGCTCGGCCTTGTCGTTCTTTTCTTCAAAAGCAAAAACAGACTTGTTTCAGATGATTGCAAAGCCATACAGAGGTCGCGGAGCCACAGGCCTTTATAATGCCAACAGTCAGAGAAGATTAAAAACCCTCTCCGTGGCTTCCCTTTTTTCATCATGGCAGATACATCACAAAGGTGGGGGTGGGGGCAAGGAAATGGCGCTTGTTTCTTTTTCTTCAGAGAGACGATTTAGCAGTTGGCACCACTTTCACTACGCCGAGTCCTCCTCCTCACGAGGCATTTTCCATTTGATGTCTCTGTCAGTTTCTTTCTGCCCCTCTGTCTTTCTCTAATTTAATAATCTGCTTTGAACTTTATCGTGCAAAGGCCTCACTTTGCCGGCTGAGCAGGCAGGCGAGGCGACACGCAGAGAGGAGGGTCGCCTTCTCGGGAGGAGGGGGGGGGGGGGTAGGACAAACGCGTCTCGCCTCGTCCTTTATTTGCTGTGAAAAAGGAAAGCGTGCGTGGAGACTTGAAGCTCAGGCTCCTGTGGTTTAAACCATCTGCAGCTGGTGCCAAACCTAAAGCACCAGCGGTCTTAAGATTGATCACGTTGTCCTTGTTCTGTCGCATATCAGTTCAACTTGGGAGTGAAAACAATTAATTTTTTTCCTTAACAATTCACAGATACCAGAAAATTTGAATATTGATTGCAGTGGGTGTTTTGGATCTGGTTGTCAGATCAGCCATACAAAAGCAATAATTTGAATATTCTATAGTGAGTTCTCTGCAAATGCTTACAGGTAAATTCTTTATAAATGTGTACTTTAAGAGTCTTTTGTGTCCTTCATGCTTAAATTTAATAACAGGACTTTATAGGTTTTTCCTTAAAGAAATGCATCATACTTACTCTAATAAATACCTAGATTTGCTAATACATTAACCTTTGCTACCTGTGGCCATTAACAAGCCCAAATCATGTTTGATCATTCAATAAGGATTTGCTTTATATTTTTGGGGTTTGGATATGTTTCTTTAAAAGGTTGACGCACTGATTTACAATTTATATTTGGGTGTCTGCTCTCCTATTTTGCTGTCAGCTGACACCTCTCTCTATAACTTCACTGGCCAGAGGGTGGCACAGGGGCGTGAGCAGCAGCATCTGCACTGATACACTGTCTTGTTCCTTGGTCTGTTACCAAGACGGAGTCTGTGTAGTGTGTGTGTGAGACCAAATTAAGAAGCTATTCTGTCACTTCTTATTTCTCTCAGAGTGATCATGTAAATACAACCAAAATCACAGCACATCTGTCCTCTTTTATTTGTGGCCGCGCCAGTCGACAGAAACAAAATTAGGACCTTTAAAATAAATTGAAGTAAAATAAAGACACTTCCATCCAGAATACTGTTCAATTCCCAGCACGCCTCATTCTTTTTATGTGTTTTCTGTTACTTACTGCAGCACTAATACGCTAGTATCTAATGATAATACTAATATTTGGGGCAGTCCTAGAGAGAATCACAGAGTTTAGACAAAGCCAAAATTCCCAAACTGCTAACAGTAGCAGCATTAGCTGCCAAGCTTGCTTACACGCTTAAGGTAATATAGCTCAGCAGTCACCCCGTTTGACGTTTCAGTAATTCATCAGACAGAAATTACAGTGTAACACGCTTTATAATTTATATACCATTATTATTACCATTGTTGTTATAGCATAAAATAGTATATCATCTTCTATCTGGCACATAAGAGTCACACTGGAACTGCCTTTAAAAGCTTCAAGAATGAACTGTAGTTTTGAGGTGTAACTAACCTTTATTTTAATAGATTTTTATCCTAAACTGAATATAAACTAAACACAACATCCAGCCAGTCCTTACACTTAAAATTGAGGAGGAAGTTTGCTGCCCATCACAATATACTGTTTCCATGATGATATTCTCTTTAATGATATGTAATTTGTACAATGATAATTAGCCATATGGATGAAAATTAGAAAATATATTTTCATTTCATTCTTTTCTAAAAAACAAAAAACACAAAAAAAAAACAGTAGTTGTGCCATTTTTGAGTTTTTCTGTTCTAAAGATGGAAACATATTCTTGGGAAATTATTGAACTGCAAAGCTGAATTCAAAAAGGTTTGGATTTGATTAGATGCTGGTAAATTCTTGTAGCCCGTCAGCGCTGTGTCACTAAATCCTGTTTGGCATGTTTGTAAACAGCAGACTGATATTATTTCATGGGCACAGGGGCTCCTTCCATGAATACAGTCAATCAGTCAATCTGTGCTGAGGTGTGTGATCACTTTGGCCCTATCATGACCTTTTCTGAAAACAGCACGCGTGTACATGCAAACACTGTGTCTACCGCAGAGAGTGCAGTTCACCAAAAGGGGCAAAGATGAAAAGAGCTTGATCACAGGGAAGAGGTTTGAAAGGCGAATGAAAAAAGTTTGAGTGAGGCAAAACACAGACTTCCCTTTATGAAGCGGAGAGTAAAAGGCAGAGTGACAAGGGAGCAGGTGTGCAATAAAAGAAGCTGGGAGGGAGACATAAAAGTCTGAGACATAAGGTTCAGTACCTCAACAGTTCTTAAAGGAGCAGCTTTCTTCTCCAAATGGATCACTGCAAAATGACTGTCTTACAACAATTCACACAAAGCGCACTAACTACGTATTTGATCACGCGTCATCTCCGGGGGTTTTGCTGTGTAACTTATTATCCAACAGCATCTCTGTGGGATATTTTGTATACTGATAATTTTGTTGTAATTCTGGTTCTAAATTGTTAATAAAACCTTCATGTCTGTACTGAGACTTAAACTTTGCCAAACATCCACAAGAACATTGCTGTTATTTGTTATGACCCTCGTGGCTGTTAAATAACCGCAGTCTGACTCCTGCTGCATATGTTAGCATTACCAAAACAGTGATACAGGAGTAATTTCCCTCAATCTCTTTTGGACACACAGGTGTCATAAGTTATTATTAATCACTGGCTCTCCTCCACAGCATGTCTTCTGTCCTGTCTCCCTCCCCTCACCCCTAACTGGTCGTGGCAGATAGCTGCCCCTCCCTGAGCCTGGTTCTGCCGGAGGTTTCTTCCTGTTAAAAAGGAGTTTTTCCTCCCCACTGTTGCCAAGTGCTTTCTCACAGCGGGTCATCTGATTTGTGATTTGTGCTATATAAATAAAACTGAGCTGAACTGAAGCTAAGTGATTTTGCTCCGACTAATGTCATTAAACAGTAACTTCCTCACTATTTTGTCACTAGCAAAATCAGAACCAGGATCAGTTTCTGTGTTGTTCTCTATGTGGAGTTTGTTCTGAAGCCAGTTGTTTGGTGATGATAGTGATTAATGGACCCCATTTAAAGGCTAACCTTTGTGCTGCTCACTGTTGGCACCACAGGGAAGTAGAATAGAGGCACTGAGGCAAGTTGTTTTGGAGCAGTAATAAAGATCACACCCTTTGGAAAATGCAAATTCAACCCCAGTCCTTTAGAGGCTCCAGGCTCAGAGGCCTTCGGGGGAGTTCTCATTTTTTTACATTACGATTTCATACACTGGCATTAGTATGAAAAAGCTATAAAGAGAAGCCATCCATCCATCCATTTTGTACCACTTATTGTGGGGGCGGTCTGAGCAGAGACACCAGGATCTCCTCTTCCCAGCCACCTCCTCCTGGTCATCTGGGGAGACACTAGGGCAATCTCAAGACAGCTGAGAGACATAATCTCTCTAGTGTGACTTGGGTCCACCCTGAAGTTTTCTCTAAGCTGGATATATCTGAAATAACTAATCTAGGAGACACTCAGGAAGCATTCTGACAAACTTTTTCCCCCTGCATGAAGGTATTGGAACTGGCTTTCCTATGCATTTACCTACGATATCTTTGAGCCACAATTACAGAGATCTTACTAGAAGTTATTGTTTTTGATGAGATTCACCAACTCAGATATATCGACCCCTCACAAATCAGTGTAATGCAAATGTCTAACCAGAAGGCACAAGTCACTGATTTACTGCAGGCGGCAGCTGATTAGTTCTGAATCTGGAGCAAAATGCAGCATCTCCTCCCAGATTGCAGTGCTGTAACTGGGGGCAAGTTCATAGAAAGTACAGTGACAATTTTTTGATCTGAGCACAGAAAAAAAAAAAGTGCTGCTTTTGCATTTTTAACTGCCCTCTGATGTTTTTTTTTATCTGCTCTGTCATACTCTTGTAAAATATTTGCATAGAGTGTTGGCCGTGCTTTACCTTCTGATTTTCCACACACTCCTCTTCAGCATTTAGTGGGTTCACTGAGCCACGGTTAAACTTGGGCTTTTTCAACTATAAATGGTGCACGTGGTTAAGCAAGAAGACAGAACAAGTACATCTACTATTTGTTAAGGCCTATAGCTTAAGTTAACAGCTCTGTAATATATGGTAAAACAGTGGGTGAACCTTCTAAATAGTCAGCCATCACTCCATGGGCAGACTATGATCAAAAGACTGTCCAATCTAAACTTTAAATTAATGACATATTGGTTAAGAATAAAGGATTTTCAATTAATTTTCAATTAAATTCAATTAAATTTATATAAGAAGCTAAAAAATACCAGAGCTTCAAGTTGTGGGCAGACTGGTGAAGTCCTCCTTGCTACACAGCTCTCTCTGATTCTCCAACTCCAGTCCTTTCTCTCCTGCATTCTGGATGACCTCTAATTTCCTGCTTCTAAAGTCAGAAAAACCTGAAGTTCTACAAATCTTAGAAACATGGTGTTTAACCGGATACTTACTCTGGATGGCATTACCTTGGCCTCCGGTAACACTGTGAGGAATCTCTGAGTCATTTTTAACAGTAGAAGTGGTGTCTGGTTCTGTCTGTCTCAGAGTGATGCTGAAAAACTATTTCATGCGTTTATTACTTCAAGGCTGGATTATTGTAATTCATTATTATCAGGCTGTCCTAAAAGCTCCCTGAAAAGCCTTCAGCTGATCCAAAATGC
>JAVDPK010001421.1:142853-154837 GCA_034780415.1 Cichlasoma orientale | reverse complement strand
CACTTCCTGGGTGCTGAGGAAGTTAAGCTGAACCATTTTTTTTAAAAAGGGGGGAATTAATATGCTGTTACGGGGTTCAACAAAACTAGGGGACATTTATATGTGATTTATAAATAAATCACATATTTTTCCTCATATTTCTTTTTTGTAGGTTAAAGTCTACCAGCAAATTTTTATATTAGTAGAAATAATTTGCTGTTAGTGGCTATTTTTATTTGTTTTATATTCAGTGAAATAATAAAGTTGATCAGTGGGGACACGCTCTTTTGGCTGACCTCTATATCTCGGCAAGCAATAAAATTTTTTAAAACATAATTTAAAAAAAATATTTGTGTGTTTTATTGTAAAGACATATGGATATTTCCATTTCTTGTTTTTAAATAAATGTTGTGGTTTACTTCATATGAAAATCTTTGAGGTAAACCTGGAAGACACAAAGTGCACCGAATTCGGAGAGTGACTCAGACAGCTATAATGAGACATTAAGTCAACACATGATGTCACCCAAATGTTTAGGGTCATTTAGAAATGAATATTTTTGTTCTAAACGAAAGCTATTCTGAGTGACCAACCAGACCAATCTGGCTTGTGTGGTTACAGTTTAATGAAGCTGTCAGTTGTGGACCTGTGAGGCATCTTATTTTAAACTGCAGACATAGTTTTGCACCACTGCCCCCACTTCTCTTTCTGTTCTGGTTAAAGCTACTTTGCACAGTTCTGAGAGTATTGAGTAGTTCCTACTTTTCTGTGAAATCATTTTTTGACAGGTTTTTACGTATAAAACCCTTAATTTCTCTGAACACGTATAACTTGAAGTTTCAGAAGGAATTTTTTTTTGTTCTTTTTGAGACTCAAACCCATATAGGATGATTCTCCACATGCTCAAATAGTTACATTTATTCCTTTTTTTAAACAGTACATCCGCTTTCTGCCGTGTCAGCGTAATCAGTTAGACTTTTAACAGTAACATGTTGTCTCACTGGAACGGGGTAGTTGACGAAATGTTTCTCTGTATGCCTACACAGACATTCAGTTAAGAATCACGAGTTATTTATGATTAATGATTCCATTAATCTTTGGTGATCTTTTACAACATTTCTGATGAATTTCATGTCATAATAGATCAAGACGAATGTAGTTTCCCTTCAAAAACAAAAAGCATTTCCAACTTCTTCTTCTTCTTCCTTCAGCTGCTCTGTTTAAGGGGTCGCCGCAGCGGGTCGTCTGCCTCCATCTCACCCTATCTTTAACATCCTCTTCTGTCCAACCCTCTGCATGTCCTCCTTCACTACATCCATGAATCTTCTTTGTGGTCTTCCTCTTTTTCTCCTGCCTGGCAGCTTCACCTTCAACATCCTTTGTCCAGTATATCCACTATCCCTCTGCACATGTCCCAACCATTTCAACCTTCCCTCTCTAACTTTGTCTCCAAACTGCTCAACCTGAGCTATCCCTCTGATATACTCATTTCTAATCTTGTCCATTCTGGTCACTCCAAATGAAAATCTTGACATCTTCAACTCTGCCACCTCCAGCTCTGCCTCTTGTCTTTGTGTCAGTGCTACCAAAGTGTCTCCAAACCATAAATCATAGCAGGTTTCACTACCATCTTTTAAGCCTTCCCTTTCACTCTTGTTGCTGTCCTTCTGTCATAAATCACCCCTGACACTCACCTCTCCGCCTGGTCCACCCTGCTTGCACTCTCTTCTTTACTTCTCATTTGAATAGTTGACCCCCAGGTCATCCACCTTCACTCCCCGCCACTCTTTACACATTCACCTTTCCACCTGTGTCTCTTTCATTCACACATATATTCTGTTTTGCTTCTACTGACTTTCATTCCTCTTCTCTCCAATGCATACCTCCACCTCTCCAGACTCTCTTCCACCTGCTTCCTACTCTCCCTACACATCACAATGTTGTCTGCAAACATCATAGTCCATGGAGACTCCTGCCTCACCTCATCTGTCAACCTGTCCATCGCCCAAGTGGCTGAGCGACTGAAAGAGAGATCAGCATGGTAATCCCTAAAGTTAAGCTGCTAGAATGGAAAATTTGTGGCTTTGATTTAACTTATCACTATAAAAAAAATTCTAATGATAATTTTTTAAGGCCATGATTTATACACAGCCTGAAATTCATGCAGGATATTGTAATAAGGTGCATATAAGCTGTGTGTTAACTCACCCAGCAAAGCAGCCCAGTGCAGCGGCGTTCTGAAGAGGTTATCATAAGCTGTTACATTACAGCCCTCGTAAGATGTCAGCACCTCCACTACTGCCTCGTTGCCATCAGCAACGGCAAAGTGAAGGGGCGTCCGACCCTCATAGTCCTGCCAGTTCAGCAGGGACTCAGTGGGTGCTGCTTCCTTTAACACACACACACACACACACACATACACAGACAACAAGCGGAAAAGACACAAACATGCAGGCTGATGGGTGAGGATGGGAGATAAAGACAAATGTATTTGTGAGCGTGTGTGCGTGTGAGCGTGCATGCGGATATGGCATGTACCAGTATACAGCGGACAGTTTCTGTGGCACTGGGCTCCTGACTGTGTGCGGCCCAGTGCAGGGGGATCTTGCCTTCACTGTCCGGGATGCCGATGTTTGAATCGTGCTTGATCAGAAGGCGAACGTGTTCTGGGCGGTTATAAAATGCTGACCAGTGAAGAGCAGTTTGCTGTAAACAGAATGACGAGAAAGACGATAGAAAGATTACTCAATGGAGCATAAAAGAAAATGGGCTGTTGTAACACTGGGTTTGAGGTTTCCACTTATGGTTTTTAAAAAAAAAAAAAAAAAGATTCCACTACAATACAGCCAGGAAATATGAGGGAATGTGCTACACAAAGCTCATATTGAAGGTCCACCATTGAGCTGAGATTTTAACCCAGATACCGCCTGCATGACGGCTACTGAGCTATTCTGAGATTTGCTGAAACCACTGTCATCTGACACGATGATGCATATTGGATTATTACAAAACTAACTACTGATGTCAGATATACATCATGTTCAGCAGACAGAGAAGACTGTGTGTTTGCGGTCTTATCAGCAGAACACAGGACAAAGATATAGTTTGTTAAGCTGCTCACTGAGTGTGCCTCTGTGTTTATGTGTATATGACTTAAAACTGCCACTACATCTACCAAACCACCTTGAGTGAGTCTCTTTGTGGGTTTTTGGTCAGACGCCCCAACTGGCTGTTTTCTGACTGAGGACAGTTATAAAGACAGATGGATCTTTATGTGCTGTACTACACTACCTTGTTCTTGTCCTGTGTGTCAACCTCTCCAGGTCCGATATGCTTGAGCAGCAGGGCGAGTGCTTTAGGAGAGGGGTGTCTGGTGGCCAGGTGGAGTGGAGTCATTTCCTCCAAATCTTTCTGCAGCCAGTTAGCACGCCTGGACAGCAGCAGCTTCAGGAAACGCACGTTCCCCTGCAGCACACAAGCGGGACAAACTGTGCTGGTAAGAAGCTCAGAAATCACCAATTCTCCTCAACATTAGTCATGAACCAGCAACAATGTCACACACACTCCCACACACACTGACTCCCCAGGCTTTTAGCGGCGTCTGGTTCAATCCACAGGTCATCCATCTTCGTTCCCTCCTCCTGCCTCGCTCCTCAGTGTGTGTGATGAGCTGTTAAACAGTAAACAGCAGCTCTGTCTCTGCCTGCCATCCCCTCCACATCATCATCATCTTTATACTCACTTTTGGTCTCTCACCAGCAGGCCGCTGGGCGCAACAGTGGCCGCACAGCGGCAGTGACCGTGAACGCGTGCGAGGGTGTTTTGTATATCTGCCGTGCTGCGACCACAAAGCCACAGACTGACAGATCTATCTTGTGTGTGAGCATGCATCCAGACTGGGAGAGCGTGTGTGTGTGTGTGTGTGTTCCTGTCCTCCTATTCTCAGTCCAATTAGATCAGTAATCCCTTGCCTCTCTCGCTGTCTCAGCCACTTATTGATCAGATGTCAAAGAGACAGGGCTTCCCATCACTAGCATCCCCCAACATACACATACTCCCCATCTACGAGATAGATCCCAGTAACCTATTACCTCCCCTCTCCCTTCAGTGATATGATGATCCTGTATCAGTACATGCCGATAAAGGAAGCCACCAATACAAAACTGAGATGTAAAGAGATATCATTAGCACCACATCCCATTATTCTCATCACTCTGGAAGTGTTGTCATTTATGGTTTGTCTTGAGTGTCCTGAAGTGTGTAGATTGAACTGAAAAGAACATCAAGCCCCTCTAAAATGCTGTGAAACAGCAGAAATACTCCACGCAGAATAATTCTTCATGTGTAAGCATGTGCAAGGGGAACTCATAGCTACACTGCTTGTGTATGAGGACCATAAATCAGTTCATATTACCTTCAATAAGCCCTAAGGCTATAATTACAGCCACTAGGGGGCACTGGCTTCCCATTGGAGGTCATGGACTGTCAAAATTTCTCTTATTTAACCTCTATGAGATCACACCTTGGCTTCATATTCATTTCAATTTTATAAATCTATCCAATTATAGTTCTTGATGAATTTTGTCAGGGTAATGATACAAAAAGGGCTGACATATGTAACTGATGACATTTGTGTGCGTGTGTGTGTGTGTGTGTGTGTGTGTGCATGCGCGCGCTCCAGTGTTCATCTGCATATTTGTGAATACCCATACCTTCTGCGCAGCGAGGTGCAGAGCGGTTCGCTGGCTGAGGTCGGTCTTGTTGACCGAAGCTCCGGCCTTCAGCAGAATCTCTGCACAGTCCAGGCGGTCAGCCAGCACGCAGTACATCAAGGGAGTCCGGCCGAACTGGTCCTCATGGTCCTTCAGCAAGGGCTCTGCTACACATGGACACACGTGAAGCACAAGTGAAGGTTTAAATCAGAGGATATGACCCCAATAGAGACCAAGATTGTATTGAATATCCACAATATGTGTCATTGCATTTAAAATGCAATTTTGATTGTTTCTACTTTTCAAATAAGAAAAATCAATTTATTTGGAGCAGCTGGGAGTCATGAGGAAGCACTGTTAACCTGAACCATTATGTTGCCTTTCTTATATATTTTTTTTGTCACAAATTTCTAATTTATGCCAGATCTTTAAAGCACCACATGCCACTACATATTAAACCTTTATTTCTGTGTCTCGCTCTATCTCTGCTTTGTAGCTGAGGGAGTTCATGAACTTAAGATTTAGAGGCCAGTTGCCCGCGTGCTCCTTACCGGTGATGAGTTTGAGGAGAGCGCTCCTATCTCCGTTGACAGCTGCTGCATGAACCTGCGAGCCCAGAGAGGCAGGTCCTGGGCTAGACGTCGCTGAGGCCTGCAACACAAACAGATGGAAGGTCACAACTCGTGCTGCAACAACACACACACACGCACACACACGCAGCTTACTTATCAAGTGTTTAACACAGTGGCATTCATCTGAGTCTAGACAGTTTCCTTTGCATTCTCTTGGCTCAAAGCACTCCCCCGTATTACTGGATACGGTCACAATTAAGTACCTCATATTCAGCATCATACAATATCATATGGTGTGACAAATAAATATATTCTAAATAAAATAGGGATTCTCAAGATCAGAGAAGAAATTCTAGTTAACTGCTTTATTTTATTCTGCTAGTGTCTACATATACACCTCCAGCTCATTTAGTTTACAGTTTTTCTGTATACTAAGCTCACAGTGATAGAGCCATAGAGGAGCATAAAATTCTTAATTTAAACACAGATCGTCTTGCAGGCAGATAATAAACACCTGAAGCTCCACAAGCAGTCAATCACACAGTAAAACACATAAGGTCGATAACAAAATAAGGGAGCTAATGTGAGCCGGCAGCAGGGACGGCAAGTCTGCACACTCGAATGTGTGCGCTTGTGTGTACCTGTGTGTCTGCTCCTGCTGAGAGGGTTAAATCTCTTCCTGGCCCCACTTAACCAGAGCGCAGTGAAAGCTGGGTAACGTGCAGACAGGAAGCAGCTGGGGAGGGGGAGACCCTGTGTGAGCGTGTAAGAGGGGGGTCTCTCTTCATGTCTTATTCATGTCTCATTAATACTGCAGCATGCCTTGCTGTGTTTGCATGTGTACGAGTACGTGCATGTGTATGTGTGTGAGTGTGAGTGTGAGTGCGTTCGGTAGAAGATGTGGGACAAGCCCCGCGGAGCGCAGCACAGAAATCAATTATTGCCCCTAAACACATAAATGCTGGAGGCAAAAACTTATGCCACAATCAGAGTTTTCTCTGAGATGTTTTAATCAGCGGTCTCACACACACAGATCTGATGCAACACAAAAATGACCATCCAAAGGGATTTCACAATGATACACCTGAGGGGAATTACTGCTAAGTATTAAGGCGAGGTGATTAGTTCATTCACAGTTTTAAAAACTTTTAAACTCTTGGTCAGGGAAGTGAGGGAAGTGAGGGAACTGCGGTGTCTTCCACCCCCCCTCTCCCTCCCCCTGGTCACCTCATAAAGAGAGCTCCCGTAGACACTGCGTGCAGCACGGCAATTACCCATGATGCTCCTGCTTTCTCACGCTCTGCCAAGTAGTGGCAGAGACTTAATACAGGTTAGTAACGACATTTATAGCAACGTAAGTCTATGCGTGTGAGAATGCGGGTGGGAGGGAGAGAAGCGGCACCTTAAAGGTGTGTGTTAGTGTGTCAGTGTGTGTGTTTGGCACATGTGCCGTGTCATGGGAAGTGATTTTCCGTGAGAGAGAGTTTTTACATGGGCTTTACCAAAATCAACCACAAACGTCTCTAAACATCTCTAATTTAAAGTCATTACCCAGTCGGTAATGCACATGGAAATGCTCACACAGACACACACGCACACACGCACACACAGAGTCTGCAAATATTTAACTTAACACACACAGAAACAGCAGCAATGCCAAAGCTGCACTTTATAAATGAGTAATACAATGTAGAAATCTTGTTATACAATCACAATGTCTCCTTTCAATTGTGCACTCAATGCAAACTTCCTTCCTTCTGTCGATTCATTCTGATCTTTTGCTACACTTCTCAAGTCTATTTGAAAGCCCCCAGCAGCCACAATAAAATATGAATTGATTTATGAATAATCTTAGATGAAGGGGAAAAAAAAGTTATAATTTGTCCAAACACCAACACACGAGCACACGAGTCAATATCTGAATCTATGTGAGGGACATTCATATCACCAAGAGTGGGCAATTAGAGTTTCATGAGGACCTGAGTGTTTTGGAAACACCTACAGTGCATCCAAATTTGGCTAAAAAGGCTTTTGCAATGCAGCGTCTGAAACCAAACAAAGGCGGGTGTAAAAACAACACAAGGTCCTGTTGAGAGGTTTGGAGTGGTCTCATTTAGCCATTCATACGCGTTCCTCAGGGAGCACTCCACTTGTTAATATGAAGACAATAACTCAGAGTAAACCATTGATCATGGGCTGAGGTCCAGACCAAGTGATTGTGCATCTGTATGAGTATTGATTCATGCTGATGCTGACATTATTTAGTCTTTATTCATATTCTGCCTCATATAACTGCAGAGATTTTAACAAAGAATCTAGACACTCCGACGAAACCTTTCAGAAACACGACAGGAGTGCTGCGAACATACGCGCTGCTGCCTCCTGACACACACACACACACACACACACAGTGTAAGTAATGCTTCAATTGATGCTATTGAGACAAACAGGTAAAAGTATGTGTGTGTGCATGACGGTGTACATGCTTCTCTACTTGTCTGTCACTGTTTTTGATAGACAACATAACTAGGGCATGCTGGGTTAGCAATGGGGGACAGAGCCTGAGCCTGTGGCCTTTATTTCATTTCTAGCGCGCGCACACACACATATACAAATATTTTTATTACAGTTTGTACAGTTAGAACAGAGTCCTCTTAGTGTCTTAGCCGTCACACGGCTCATACGGGTTCCTATATCATCTGCATGCCCCTCTGTGTGAGTGTATCAGATAGACGATAGAAGCTTCAGGGATCTGTTCCTCGATTTTTTTGACTGACAGTTATAGATGTAGGAAGAAGGATAATATCAGCCCTCAGGGATGCCCAATCTGTAAAGCCCTATTTCCCGGGGACTTCCTGGTTCCCCAAGGACCAATGAGCTGCCTCCCTCAGCTGGGGGCCGAGCCCTTGGGCACAGCAGGGCCAATCAGCAGGAGGGGAGAAGCTGAGTGACACATAGATCTGCTAATTTACATCATTACCACAGTGCATCCTGACAAATGAGCCCCTAGGGTGTGAGCCAATCACCTGGGAGAGTAATGCAATTAGGTGGGACCACAGCTGTCAATCTCACAGCCACAGGGGTCAGGTAGTTACGCCTGTGGCTAAAACACCCCTGCCTGCTACCTGTCTTTCACACACACCACAATACATCCACACACATACAGTATATGCATAGAGATTAGTGATGCAGATATGAAGTGTGGAAGGGTAAGGAGTGTGTGTGTGGGCAGAGATACATTAGAGCCTGGCTTTCTATCTTCCTCCTGAGGTACTCAGAAAGGGAGGTGCGGTGTGTGTGTGTGTGTGAGCGTGCGCGTGTGTGTGTGGCTGCTTGAGGGACACAGACTGGCTTGCTCCCTCTGAAGACTTACACCTTAGCCTGAGTGTGTGCATATCTGCATTCACCTGGGTGTATTTTTGTGTGTGTTTACATTTGCCCATGTGTTTTTTATCCACTGGGAAACAGTGTTGTTATGCTTCATGCAAAGGCTACGACAACAAAAGAGGAGAAAGAGGGCAGGATCATGGGGGGGCTAAAAACTGGTGCAGAATAACCCTGAATTTGACTGGCATGTAAACGGCCGCTGCTGCTGATGAAGCTCATCTTAGTCTCATTAGGTGTTATAATATAATACTGGAGCACGCCACTGAGTCGTTAGAGTTCTGCCCAGCTTGTCATTAATGCTTGTGGTTTGCAGTGCGTGTGTATTTGTGGGTTGATCAATTCTGCTTTGAGTGGCAGACTGCCAACACTTTCACTTAGCCTCTTTCTAGCTTCAAAGAGAAGGAGGGAAGAAATGACAGCAACAAGAACAAAAAAAAAAAAAAACAGACAAGTTCTGCAACACTGCCAGTAGAGTCCCTGTAACCTTGTCTGTGTAGTTCAGCCACTGCTTGAGACACTCTGAGAGTTAGAGGAGCTGTGTGTTTTGTGTCATCCCATTATATCACTAATGAGCCACCCTCAGGAGGGCGGGGAGAGAGACAGCAAGGCAGACAGAAATAGAGAGATGAAGAAAAAAAGAGCACGCAGAGAAGAGAGGGGAGAGAACGAGAAGGGGTTGGGGGGATGGAAGACAGAGACACCAGCTTGGGGACTTTTTCCTCTTCTCCCCTCCATCCTCTTTTCCCCACACCTCTGAGTCTAATTGGACTAAAACTGTGATCTAATTAAATGTCCAATTAAAGTGCAGAGAGCAATGTGCCCACCGGCGAATCAGAGTAGAGGGACATAATCAGCTGGAAAAACAAACAAAAAAATCAATGGGAGCAATGCGAAATGGAAAACGATGGAGAAAGCAGAGAACGGCGGAGAGGGCAAAAGAGAAAGCGGATGGACAGATGAAATCGGATTGGTGTGAGAGTGTGCTGCATTACTCTGCGGCGAGTGTGATGAGAAATGACATCTTTGGATGAGGATGATGAAAAGAACTAACATGTTCACTAGGTTTTTCCTGCATCCAAAAAAATTTGGCACCCACCAAAGAGGATTAGGCCTTTCCACTAAAGTTCCCTAGGCCTGTGATAAAAAAAAAATCCTTTAAGGTTTTTTTTATTTTAATGGAGTTTAATTTACTCAAGCTTATATAGAATTTTTTGTTTAAAAATGACAGGAAAATGCAGACTTCCATCAGGCAAGATGACGCAGAGTCTTTGTCTTAACTACATGTGGAGAAATCACTCATAAAGGCTCATTGTGAGCCTGGAAACACCCTGGTATGCTGTGTTATTAGTCATCTCACAGCCTTATTTCCCATGCAGTGTTATGAAAGGTGGGAACAAATTTAAAGTTTCAAAATCACATGACCAGCTGATGATTTTGACATGACATGATTTTGAAGACTTCATTCTGCTATTATTTAAAGTGATTAGTTAAGCACCAATTAAGGCTTCCTGAACTTTTATCTGTTTCAAATCACTTTATATTGAACAGCTTTGTGTTCTTTATATTTTTACTTCTGGACAAAGTAAACAGACATCAGGTCTGTTTCTTGGTATTTGGAATCATTTCTAGCTGTATTTACTGGCCAAACAACTACCTGATCAAAATTAAATCAGTAAACATGACACTGGTAATCAAAGAAATTAATCAACAGAGGCCAACTTTACTCATATGATGTACAGTCACGTGAAACAGAAAGCATACCCTCTTTCTATTCTAAGGTTTTATGTATCAGGACATAATGAAAAAACCTCAACCTCACAATAACCTGAGATGAACAGCAACACATGACACTATATCATTATTTGTTTAACAAATAGAGCCACTTTTAGCAGCAGTAACTTGAAGTAATCGCTTTCTGTTTGACTTTATCAGTCTCTCACATCATTGTGGAGGAATTTTGGCCCACTCTCCTTTCCAGCGTTGCTTCGGTTCACTGAGGTTTGCAGGCATTTGTTTATGCACAGCTGTCTTAAGATCCTGCCACAGCATTTCAGTCAGGTTGAGGTCTGGACTTTGACTGGTCCATTGCAGCACCTTCAGTCTTTTCTTTTTCAGCCATTCTATCGTAGATTTGCTGCTGTGCTTGGGATTATTGTCCTGCTACATGACCCAATTTTGGCCAATTTTGTTAGACAGATGGCCTCACATTTGACTCTAGAATACTTCGGTATACAGAGGAATTCATGGTTGACTGCAGGGGGCCCACGTCCTGTGGCTGCAAAACAAGCCCAGATCATCACTCCTCCACTGCCGTGTTTGACATTTGGTATGAGGTGTTTATGCTGATCTGCTGTTTGGTTTTCATCAAATGTGGCCCTGTGCATTATGGTCAAACATCTCCACATAATTCTCATCTGTTCAAAGAACATTGTTCCAGAAGTCTTGTGGTTTGTTCAGATGCAACTCTACAAATCTAATGCCATCTTTTTAGAGACAAGAGACTTTCACCTGGCAACCCTTCCAAACAAACCAGTCATTTTCTCAGTCATTTGATCATCTGCAACTGGCTGCGTCTAACCTACTTAATTCCTATGGAAGCAATAAGGGTGTACTTAGTTTTTTACACACTGCTTCTGCATTTTGCCTTATTTTTTTGTTAAACAAACAATGACAGTGTAAAATGTCCTGTGTTGCTGGTGAGGACCATAAGATTTTTTTAATGTTCTGATATGTAAAACCTCAAAATTGAAAGGAGAAGCACTTTCTTTTTCATGTGACTTTATATATATGATATACACTGAGAATTACAGCTTTATAACAAACTTCAAGCTAAAGACGAGTAGCAAAATGTTTCACAAAAATAAGCAGAAGCAACACTCAGGTCTATAAATTAATATATACAAAAAGTTTTCCCAATGTCCAGCTGCTCTGTATTGTTATTCTAGTACCCCATCTAGTTATGAACTTTACTGTTTGAATATGTATGAACTCTGTCCTTTATTTATCCCATCCTGTGTTTCCATCATCTAACTCTAAAACTTTCAATCATCTGTTTTTTTTTTTTACTCTTACATGACTCTTTTGATTTAACAAGTATACTATAAGTTAAATAACATAATATGCTTGCTAAATTAAAACAGTAAGTTATTTGCTCTTCAAGGCTTTGTTCTAACTTGAATTCACATTAATATATTTCCTAAAAGCAAACAAACCCAATAAAGACATTTATCATACCTCATAACTCTCTCTCTCTCTCCTCTCTCTCTCTCTCTGTCTCTGTCTCTCTCTCTCTCTCTGTCTCTCTCTGTCTCTCTCTCTCTCTCTCTCTCTGTCT
>JAVDPK010001421.1:126173-142577 GCA_034780415.1 Cichlasoma orientale | reverse complement strand
CACACACACACACACACACACACACACACACACACACACACACACACACACACACACACACACACAATTAGCTTGCACATAATGCACTCTTGGCTCTTGAGAGAGATTTAAAGACCACAAATTCAGGGGAGACACTAAAGATATTACCAACAGAAAAAAAAACTTCAGGGATTTATACATCAAATCAGACCTGGTTAGCTGCACTCAGTGCTAGGAGACTTACCATATGTGCGTTAAGGGGGACACTTCAGCAGATGTTTCCCAGTTCAGAGCATCCTCAGTGGGTCTGAATGCGCATCCAGGTCCCCTACCTGCCCTGATCCTGGCTCCTGCCAGGGCAGAGAAAGAGGCTCACTCACATACTGAGATCAGCCCACCTGTTCAAACAAATAACTGCCAGGATAACACCGTACTGATTACAGGCAGGGGAGACATGTCTCAGAGTAACAGATTGTTTATATAGTTATAGCTCTGAGTTGTTAAATAGTTATTTAAAAACCAGCAATTAACCACAAATGCCTTTTTACCCCCTTTCCTTTTTTATGGAGAACCTTTGCAGAGGTTTTGGGGAGCTGTGAATCAGAGTCGGTAACTAAATATATATATATAAAAAAGATTTGTGCACCCAAGTATGTTTTAGCTGGAAAACATAAAACACATAGCTAGATAGTGAACGAGCGAGTATTGCAAAAAACTCAACCATAATGATGCAACTCTATCCCGTTCAGAGAAATCAGTTATTCATAATCGTACTGAAGAAGTCCGGAGAAAAAGTGTGTGACAATGGATCTCCTCAGTAAAAAGCTCATGCTATAACATTTTAATAAAGTGCTTCCCCCACTCCTCTTCGTCGGCGTCATATTTACCGTTTAGCTTACTTTCCGTTTGGATGAAAATCTTTGAAAAGTTTTCTTCCAAGACGTCCCGTTGAATAGCCACTGTCTGTGTTGACAAAATACTACAAATCCCGTTAGCATCGTAAAACAACAAATCGCCATAATTTGAGTTCTCTCGTCATTCAAGTTAGCCTTTTGACGACGCCAGAAAAACTACATTACCCGCAAAGCCTAGGGACTACTAGGAAGTGTCGCTCGCGTTTCCGTGGTCACGGTGAGATTGGTTCGCCGTCGGCTTCCTGCAGCACTTAGAAGAGCGGCGTCGAGACAGACTGGGAAGACTCAACACCACCACCTCTAATAAATGCACCATACCATGAAACTGTTAGCAATACCCCCCTGCGTGGATGTCCGCTTCGTCACGGCTGTACTGCTGGTAAGTGTCCGTATGTAAGCCGTGGATTCTACACTACAACCGCAGGCTGCTAGTAGCTTCTACAGCTAAGCTTAGCTCAGTAATTGTCGCTGGTTAGTTAGCTGCTAGCTAATGGATGAGGCTTTGCTGGCATGGGACGTGGCTCCTAAAGTAGCTGAGGTGACTAGTGAGCAGGCTGCTGGTAGTGCAGATGTTTAGCAGGTTCACAGAAGAGGCCTTTGGGCTGTGTTTCCTCCTGCAACTCCCATAACTGGTCAAGTTATCCGGCTGCAGTGCAGCCGGTAGAGTTGAAAAGCGCTAGCTGCGCTCTTACAACTAGCTGTAATTCATACGAGCGGCAGAAACTTTAATTATTAAAAGCTGGAGTTTGGGTGCAGGTAACTTTGTTGAGGAGGAGGAGTGCATCCAGCTAGCATTAGGCGCTATCACACGGTGACAGTAGTTAGACAACTGCTAACTGCTAGCATGGTTAATTAAAGCGTTTTGTGTGCAGAAAGGTTATGTCTGCTGCGTTTGACCGTCTTTAATATGTGTTGAAGTTAATGTGGGACTCTTCGTGTTTCTGTATGTGACTGTGAATGAAGCTCGCCGGTTGGTGAATTCCTCTGTTGTGGCTCATTCTCATTGGCTGACAACGCGGAACTAGCTTAGAGCGCAGTGTGGCCTGAAGTGAAAACTTAAAACTTGTATGTGAGCTTCAAAGCGGCGTTTTAACAGGTCCACAGTGACTTTGGTGTCTGATATCAGTCTGCATCTGGGCCTTCTTTCAGGCCGCCGTTACCGTTTCTCATGATTTGAATTTGCAAACCGAATGAGGAATTATAAAGCTGGTTCTTTGGTACTGCAGTAGTTTCTAAAGGGTCCAAAGAAGGATGATTAGTTTATTTCATTTTAAATAAGGACATCACAGTTTGAATTTAAAACAGAAAGCAGCTAGGTAGCTGAATTGCTTGGACTAAAAGTAAGGAAAAGTAACAGATGAGAGAAAAAGTTGAATCTTGTCTAAATTAATATAATTAAGTTTAAGTTCTAAGGTGAATGAAAATGTGTCTTAATAGTGATAGATTTGGTAAAAAAGTTGATTTTAAATTAGGTGCATGTCCATTGGTAATGGAAAAACTAGTTACATACACTATAAGGGCAATAATAAACCTATATTTTTGTTTGTTAAAACTTGGGGAAGACATACATGTGTCTGAATGAGTCTGTGGCAATGACAGGACAGTCAGCTGGAGTTTTCTGGATATGGAGCAGATGATGGCGGAACTTATTGCAGCCTGCATGAAGGAAGTTTGTTGTCCCTGAGGAGGAAACACCAACATCATCAACAACACCATATCTTGTACAGGGTTGTATGGCACATACACTATATGGACAAAAGTGCTGGGTCACGTACACATTACACTTATGGGAGCCATGCCATGAAGCTCCCAGAGTACAGTTTTTGTGCTGATGTTAATGCCGGATGAGGTTTGGAGCTCTGCTATTATTGAGTCAGCAAAGTGTTGGCGACTGTGCGCCTCGACTCAGCAACCCCACTCTGTAATTTTATGTGGTCTAAGATAATGTAGTTCCTTTTTGCAATAATGCCACTTACAGTCGATCGTGGAATATTTAGGAGGAAATTTCATAAAGTGAAGCAGTGGCATCTTATTACAGTACCATGCTTTAATTAATTCAGCGCTTTAAAACAGCACATTCACAAATGTTTGTAAAGGCAGACTACATGGCTAGGTGCTTGACATTATACACCCATGGCCATGGGACTGAAAACGCCTGAATTCAAAGATTAAGAGGTTTCACCTGACACTTTTGTCCATAAAGTGTATTTAGTTGAATATAATGGCCTGCATGTGTGTAACAAAACAGGTTGGGAATTGCTGTAGTAAATGACTGCAAAAATAGGCAAAACACTGAAGTGTGTTTCCTTTCTTTGTCACAAATAGCTATAAATGATCATTTTAGCATTTCACTGGTTAGATATTAATGTTCTATTATTAAAATCACATTTGTCATGTCTAGATGAAACCATCTAGACATGACAAATGTGATTTTAATAATAGAACAAGTCAGTTGTTTACAGCCCTAGTTTTCTTTTATGATTTAGTTTTTATTTTATTTTTAAGTAATTAAAAGACAGTGAAGTTGGTTTGGGTGTGAGCAAACATTAAGGCTGCTCTGGCTGTGTCACTCTTTAGTTTGTCGCCATCCTCAGAACTGTCCAACCTTCATGTATCCTGTTTAAAGAGGATCTTAAGTCAGCAAAGATAACAACAGATATTTAGACAGTGTGTTGTAATATTATGCTTTGACTTCACTGGCTGTGGAGCTGGTGATCTTGAGTAACAGCCTTGATGAAATAAGTTGGTAAAAGAGAGGAAACGTTTTATAAAACTGTCTTCTGTCGTGACGTTTGCATTATCAAAAGTAGACTCCTTTCTTAACAGGTCACTCAGGCTGCCCTTTCTTTTTATATTTGCATTTGTGTGTTCCTCTCCCCATTTTCCACAAAGTAAAAGTAAAATTCCTCATGTGACAGTGCTCTTGTACATTTTAAATGTTTTGACATTTATCACAAAATGAGTCATGTAGTGTGTAAAGCAAAGCTTCACGTAATCTCAGAAACCTGTTCTGCACCCTTCCAAGGTGAGACCTGGAATTTCACTAATCCAGTTATGTAGCATTACACATACTATAGTTCCAGCCCATGTTTTCCTCTAATTGCAGTCAAATATTTGACAACAATGGGATGTTTATATGACAGATTGTACCAAATGATTGTTTGTAATTGATGTGCAGTATTAAGAAATGGCTGATAGTTGGAAGTATTTGGGCTCAATGCAAAGGAAGAAATGGAAGTTGAGACATTTTTTTTCACACCATTGAACCAACCAACCAACAAAAAAAACCCTGTTTTTAGGCTTTATCAAGGAAGTGACTCTTCACTTAATTAATAAATACATAAATAAACATAATAAAAACAGATTTTAATGTAATGTTTCCAAGTAGCGGTTTAATAACTACCAAATATATTTATTTGGTACACACTCCAGCAGTGCACACATTCATCCTGATTTTGTCATATATTTCTGGGATTTTTAAAACATTAAAGTATTTTTAATGTAACATAGGCTCAATATCTGGATAATATGTGGGGATGATTACTGAAAAGTGGTGCTGTTCTAAAATATTCATCCTATTTTCTGTGTTCCATGTGAACTTTACTCAATTAAAAAAAAATGTTTCCTCAGAAATCCAAGGCCACTTTGAGGCTCGTACTGATGCCTTGCATTTTCCTAGACATTACACAGCGGATATGCATGTGATCTTCTCAGGGCACGGTCTCTGTGGTGTCTGGTTGCACTGATTAGAGCAGATAATAATCCAGTTAATTTCAGCTAGCGAGTGGTCATCCTCGGTCCTCTGCGCTTTACTCCAGGCAGCTCACAAGCTTAAACTCAGTGAAAAAAATCTTGTAGTGAGTTGATGTGCAGTAAATATTGCTATGTGCTACATGTGAGAAAGGACAACTGATGTCCCCACACAATTCTCCCGACATTTTTCAGAGTTCATGTATGGAAAAATCTCGAGAGCTCATTCATGAGCAGGGCAAAGGTGGGAATATGCACTGTATATTTAGCCCAGTACCAGGAATAGTGGGAGAGGATCCTGGGCAGTCCCAGGAACAAGAAACAAAAGAAAGATTACACTCCCTCTCAGCTTTCCTGGGACACACTGGGGGAACTGGGTAAGTTGTTGATTAAGGATCCAGTGTCATAGATCTTTACTTTCCCCTGGGGATAATTTGCTGTGCAGTCAGTAGAGATAACCAAACAGTTATTAATAAACAATAAATACAACATACTAAAAACCAGCCTATAAAAAAACACTAAAATCGCACTGTGTTATTTAGAAGACCAATGACAGCTGGAACAGATGAGTTTTTAATTTTTGTCCTACATACATGCTGACATACTGCATCTGCAGCCAGATGGTAGCACTTTGAACATCTTACGCAGAGGGTGGCAAAGGTCGTCAAGTACTGGCTGGTCCTTCTTCAACATTCTAACCTTATACAGTTAAGAAAGGTCAACCAGGGTCATATCTGCAATTTAGCTGCACAGTTAGTCTGTATTTTTCTGTCCGTTTGAGGTTAAGCGACCCATACATAAACACTTTGAAGTTTCCAGTAAACGTAAATATACTGGTGAGCATTTTTACATACAGTATCCACCTGAAGCTCGATGGTGAGCTTGAAGTGGAATGGTTGCTTGAGAGATGGTTGTAGTCTTTGTCCTAAAATCCACGATTGTCCCTTCGGTTTTAGATGGACACGTTACACCACTGCAACTTCTCCAGCTACAGGTTCCCAATCATGGTCATCATTACTCAGGAAAAAACACAGTCACTTAATCATCTGGGAACTTAGAAATGTGGTGCCACACATATTTGCTTTGGCAGCCATTAGTCAAAGTACAGCTTAACTGATTGGCTCGGCTCAGGTGCTCTCCAGATCAATGCACGTATTCCGCGTGTGGCTGGAAATTTAACTTGGCTGTCCGTGTTCTCAGGTGTTAGGATTGTGTGAAGCAGCATCTTGGTGTTAGGTCATGAGTGTTTACAGGCATCTTCATACTCCTCCTCATTAGGGATAGGAATTGAAAATCTTTTCCAGTTGAGCTTCCAGATCATTGAAATCATACGGCTCCAAACGCATCAATATTTTTTATTGGTGCTGGAATGATTTACATGTGGAGCTTTTGCTCACCTGGGTCACATCCAAGCTTTTTTCCCTTCTTGTTTTCCATGCAGAAAATCGATCAGGCATGAGTAAGGGAATTGATAAATAATATGACCTATGACATCAACAAAATCTTATCAATATCCATCCCTAGTACTAATACAGTGATGCAGATATAGCTGTCTTACCCAGCATGTGTGTGTTTTAAGTTGTAATTGGAAATCTATCTTTTCCCTGTGTGTCTGTAGGTGATGGGCCTCTCTACTCCTGGACAGGCAGAAATCATCAGTCTGGACTCGGGCAACATTGATGATGTCCTAAGTAAGATGTCACACTTTATTATTCGGAAGTGTCCTAAAGCAGGCACAGTTGAATGATTCTGAGAAACTATGATTATGAGAAGATTGACGCCATCCTTATATCTACACAAGTTCAAGCCATTAGCTTAACTGAAAACTGGGATTCAGCTGATTTTCCTTGTCTGTGGTCATTTAATCATAGACAATAAAGTAAATAAGTGTATTTATTTATATCAGAAAATTGGTAGCCAAGGAAAATCTTGATTGTTGGTTTTGCTTTAAATCTTCTGAGATATCAAGAAGCGGTGTATTTTTTTTCTTAAATGTCTTCCAAACATCTCATCTTACTGTTGACACTCTATTTTTGCAAAGCAGCACAGTCACATTTTTACTAATCTCTAGATGTGTTTACTAAAATACTCAGATCACCTGAAAGTAAGCGGTTCGCCGCTGTTATGGGCGGTGTTTGATATTCCTCGGCTCCTCATTTCACTTTTCATTAAATAACATTTCATTTTCCTGTTACTTAATTGTTCTCTAAATGCTTGGTTGTTTTGTTTTCTTACTTCAGTCACAGAAAAGTGATGGGATTCACATTTAATTTGGTTTCTTAATTAATTTTACTAGCTGCACATACTTTCATTAGTACATGAAGTAATGCATAGAGGCTTACATTTCTTTCCTGTTTGTGTTTCCTTGCAGATAATGCTGGGGTGGCATTAGTGAATTTTTATGCAGACTGGTAAGTGTGTTATTTTTCTCTCCGTCATTTAACCCCTCATTATAATGCCCGTGTTTTTATGAAGTCACACCCCTTTGCCACACATTCAAATCTCATTTATTTTGAAAGGATTTTTATGTAATGCCTTTCTGTTATTATAGCAGAGTTAATTCTTACAACTGAAGTGGGAATAAAGAAAATCATGGGATGCCCTCTGAGATTTTTCCTAATCATTCCACAGGTGTAGATTTAGTCAAATGCTTCATCCAATTTTTGAGGAGGCATCTAACATAGTGAGGGAGGAGTTTCCTGATGCAAAGCAGGTGGTGTTTGCTCGCGTCGACTGTGACCAACATTGTGAGTATTTACTGATTATTTGTTTGTATCTATACCATGAAAATGGATGCACTGGTTCTTGTTATTAGTAAGCTAATACCTTAAAGATCTAACACCATCATTCTGTATACAGGAAACAAAAAGGCATACACACACACACACACACACACACTCGTACACTCTAACTATACTTGATGCACATATGTACACATAGATGCCCAGCACACCAAAGCACAGCCACATAAACCGCCAGCCTCAGCCTTTTGAGATAAAGCAAATTAAAGGGAATTATTGATGACCTGCAAACTGTTTGAAGGCTAATGACAAAACTGCTGCTTCCTGTGAAGACCGAAGGCTTAGAGACCACCCGCTGGGAGATTGACACCTGCCACACACACACACACACCTACACATACACATTCAGTGTGTGCAGAGAGAATATTTACTCTTGGTGGGGGGGCTGCTTTCATGTGGGAGATCAGAGCTCAGAGCTGACTGAAGGCAGTGTTTTCAGACTGAGGTTTAACTGCCGTCTCTGTCGTCGCTCTGCTCCCCATCCACCCATCCCCATGTGTTTTTACTCTGCTTCTTGCTCTTCATCAATTGATTTCTTTCTTTGCTTAACTTCTTCTCCCCCTCTGAGTGTAGCGGACATAGCTCAGCGCTACCGCATCACTAAGTATCCAACACTGAAGTTGTTCCGCAATGGGATGATGATGAAGAGAGAGTACAGGGGTCAGAGGTCAGTGACAGCCATTGCTGACTTCATCCGTCAGCAGCAGGTCGACCCAGTGAAAGAGTTGCATTCACTGGAAGAGGTTAATTCTGTAGATGTAAGTGGCAAATACAGTTTCTATTAATGTACAAGTTTCCCATTATATAATTAAATGCTATTCACTTTTAACACTTTTTTTTGGTCAACAGAGGAGCAAGAGAAACATCATTGGTTACTTTGAAAACAAGGACTCTGATAACTATCGCACATATGAGAAAGTTGGCAGCATCCTTCGAGATGACTGCACATTCTTAGCTGCCTTTGGGTGAGACACAACACCATCTTCAGTTCCGCACATTGTCCATCATTTCAGTGTTGTTCTTTTTATGGTTATGTCCTTAAACTTCACTTTTGCAGCGAGGTATCTAAGTCTGAGCGCTTCAGTGGAGACAATGTGATCTACAAACCTGTGGGCGAGGGCGTTCCTGACATGGTTTACCTCGGCTCACTCACCAACTTTGACCTGACCTACGCTTGGGCCCAGGACAAGTGTGTGCCACTGGTTAGAGAGATCACCTTTGAAAATGGAGAGGTTTGTTACCTTCATTGCATGTAAAGCCATAAGTATGCTTGTTTTTTTTTTGGTTTTTTTTGGTAGTTACAGGCTGTTATTAGATGTCTGTCTAGTGAGAATGCAGTCTGGATCCACGTTAAAGTTTTCATGAAATTTGACTTGCTAGTGTTTGTATACCTTGCTGATGAACACAACATTGTTGTGGAAAAAATACCTCCTCCTTGGCTTGGCGGGATGTACGTGTATATATTTTCACCGAAAAGCAGGAGGGTTGTTGTGGAGTCTGTGGGTAATCCATCTGCTGAGGCATAAAAAGACCTCGACTCCATCTCTGTTTGACACTGCATGTGTGTATTTGTGTTTTCCAGGAGCTGACTGAAGAAGGAATCCCTTTTCTCATCCTGTTCCATCTTAAAGAAGATGCTGAGAGCTTAGAGAAGTTCCAACATGAAGTGGCTCGCCAGCTCATCAGCGAGAAAGGTGAGTGTTCGCACTTGTGGCATTTTTGTAGTTTTTCTTTTCTTTTCTTTTTACGCTTATGGACAAAAGTATTGGGCCACACCTCTTAATCTTTGAATTGAGATGTTTTCAGATCTCTTGGTGCAAGTGTATAAATTAAACACCGAACCGTGCATCTGCTTTTATAAACATTTTTGAAAGAATGGTTCGCTCTAAAGAGCTCATTGAATTTGAGTGTGGTACTGTAATTAGTTGCAGCCATTGCAACAGGACAGTGAATTTCTTCCTTTCTAGATATTCCAAGATCAGCTCCAAGCGGTATTATTGCAAAGTGAAAGCTTTTAGGAACCACAGCAACAAAAGCTGTGCACCAGGAGCTTCATGGCATGGGTCTCCATGGCTGAGCAACTCCTGTTGGTGTAATGTGTAGGCATCCCAGTACTTCTGCCAATATAGTGTATGTGCCACACAACCTTGTATACAGATGTAGTGTTGATGACGCTGGTGTTTCCTTCTCAGGGTCAATAAACTTCCTTCACGCGGACTGCGATAAATTCCGCCATCCTCTGCTCCATATCCAGAAAACTCCAGCTGACTGTCCTGTCATTGCCATAGACTCATTCAGACACATGTATGTCTTCCCCGACTTTAAAGACCTCACGTAAGTATGACCTCTCACTCCTCTGTACAGTGATCCTGATTATCAATAAATGAATTTATTTTGTGACACCACCATGTCCTCATCTTTGTTGAAATATAAGAAAGTTTAAAAAAAATAAATAAATAAATATATATAGGTCTTTATTGTTTTTCATACAAAAAAAGAGCCAGCTATAGATGAAACCTCTCCATGACTGTACTTGTCGTTTACAATTGAATCATTCTTGTGTTCAGTCAGTTTTGTAATCAGCATTCTTTTAGATGTTTTGAGGAATCATTGCTGGATACTGATAAGTGAAATTATATAACATTTGCCTGTATTATAATGTTAATTTGTTCATAATGAGACCTGCTCTTCATACAATAAATTTTGTTACACACACACACACCCCATAATCCTCTGTGCGCTTGACACCAGAGAAATGTCACACCTCCTCAAATCTGTCCTTTATGAATGGGCCAGGACACTGGAGCTAATGTGACATGATTTGGCACGTGCAATAAGTGCTAAACTAATCCAGTCTAATCTAATTTAATCTTATTTATTGTGCCCCCACCACTATGCCCCCCCCCCCAAGTCCCCAATCAGAGCTTGATCAGATAGACAGAAGCCCTGAGGACTGACCAGCCCTCCACAGCCTAATTGCATCACATTACCCCTGCATGTGGCACACAGCTTGTAATTACATTAGCACAGTCTGTTTTTTTTTTTTTTTTAATATATATATATATATACATATGTGTGCGCACACTGGCTGTACTGTGACTGGGGATCAGCGCTGCCTGTGTGACATGACAACAGTTTATGATCTGTCGTTAATAGGAAGACTTTACAGGGCAGCATGGATATGGATTAATGCTGCTTGATGACATGTCCGCAGGGACCGATGTCCTCTGCTGCCGCGTCTCATATCAGCGGTTAATTCTGACCGGCTCTGTAGTTGAAGCAGTTCTCTTTTTAGTGTTGAACGTTGTGTGAAGGAATGCATGAATGATCCAAAGTATGAAATTTGTCTTTGTTGATGAGACTTCCCTCAGTGGAGCTGAAACCGGTGGACCTTTAAAACAGTTTGGGGAAATTTATTATGCCAATAAGTGGTATTTGTGTCAGCTGTACTAGAAACAACTTGTACAAACCTCACATTGCATAAAAATTGGTTGATGTCCATCATGTTTCTGTCTTTCTAGTGTTCCTGGCAAACTGAGACAGTTTGTTTTGGACCTTCACTCTGGTAAGCTTCACCGAGAGTTCCACCACGGTCCTGACCCCACGGACAGCACACCTGGACAGGTTAGTCAGCAGTACAAGCAGAGTCACTTCTTTTTGTGTGTGTGTGTCTTTTGTCAGGTGAAATTTGATCCTTCCCCCCCCCCCCCCCCCCCCCCTCTAATCCGTCTTCTGCTCTCAGGAGGAGATGGTCGGAGAAGCGGCCAGCAGTCCTCCGGAGAGCTCGTTCCAGAAGCTGGCACCCAGCGAGACACGCTACACCATCCTCAGAAGAGACCGTGATGAGCTGTGACCTTAACGGCCTTCCAGTGATCCTGTGACTCAATGCCACGCCCCGGGGTCAGGGAGGGGGTTAGGGTTGGGACAGGCCAGCGGGACAGAACAGCAACACCCAACACCCTTACTGAAGAAAAAAAAAAAAACAGATGAGGAGGAGGAGGAGAGAAGAACATGAGGACAACGAGAGCGCAGTCCATGACACAACCATGTTGGGCTAACCTATATTTTCATAACATTTTCACATACAATTTTTATTTTGAATTAAAAGGAGGGGGGCTGAAGAAGAACAATGAGTGTGGGCAGGGGGGCTAAGGGCATTGGGACATCAATAGAAGTGTTTTTACTTTTATTTTTTCGAGGTTGTAAATATGTTTGTGCTACATTGGACTCTCAATGTTGGTCTAAATTAAATGCAGAGTTTTTCTTTATTTTATTCATTTTCATCAACCTGATTTTTTTTTGGTAGGGAAAAACCAGGACAGATCCCTCACTCACTCCAGTTGTGCGGTTCTTATCTGTGGGTAGTCCAGTTCAGCCTGTCTGATAGGAGATGCTCGTTTAGTCTCACTGACCTCATGGCTGCATCTCAATATGACCAACTCTAGTGTAACTCATTTGTATAGCACAAGTTATAACTGTATGCCTGTTTGAAGTAGCTTTATCTCCATATCTTCTCCACACACACAGAAGGAATAGAAGAATATTTGGTAGGGGTAGCATAACTTCAAATCATGGCTTGAAGATAAAGAGACTGAGCTACTCCAGCCTATTGAGATGCACCTCTTCTCTCCCTGGTACGAGTGGTACCACGGTTATTGATTATGATGTCCCTTACTGTGCTTATGAAAAAAAAAATCCTTGGGATATTTTTACGTTTTACTTTTTCTTACAATATTGTGCCACAGTGGATGTAATTAGGGTTTTTTTTTTTTTTTCTCTACCACCAATCAAAAGGATGTCATACCAAATTAAATGTTTTGTATAGGCCTTGCACAGAACAGCACCAGAAACGCACCATCATCCCCTCCACGAAGCCTGGTGGTGGCAGCATCATCATGCTGTGTGGAGGCTTCTCTGCAGCAGCGTGTGATCGTAGAGAAGGTCAAATGCATGCCGCAAAGACAAATACTTTACAGAAAACACTTCAGCTATGTTCTATCTTTCAAAGGAAAAAAGAAAGAAAAAAACACCACAAAGCCAGATTAACAGGAACATGACATTTTCTTTTGTAATTTGACCAAGCAAAACAAAAGGGTGTGGAAAGCTATCCACGTGAAGCTGGAACTGCTGCCAAATAATCATTATGAAGGATATGAATACTTTGCAGACCTGTCCAGCTGAGGCCCTCTAAAGCATCTGAAGGTGCTGATAATCCTCCTGCAGTCAGAAATTTGGTTACAAGATCCTTTGGTAGAAATCTGATTCGACATTTAAGTTAAAGGCTTATTCTGTTATCTAAAAGCCTAATTAAATCCACAGACCTGTATGGTGAAATATAAAGGTCAAAGGTGGGCTGGGTACTTTTAATGGACATGGTATGGCAGTGACAGCTATAAGTTGTGTTCCTGGGAGTCAAAAGTAAAGCAGCCTTTTTGAAGTGCTGTACTTTAACGCGATGGCTGTTATTTTTGCTGTCATGTGTTAAATGTGTCATCATGCAGGGGGAGAAAAGACTTTCCCAATGCTAAAGTAAAAAGGCCGAAAGACGAGAGGGGAAAACCCACATGATGAATGGTGGAAATTTAGTCTGCCACTTTATACAGGTTCTCTTAAAACTGGTTTTGTGTCTTTATATGTCTACGAGGTTTTGGTACTAGATCCTTCAGAATCCATAAATGGAGCTCTTGAATATGGGGACCCATTGCTAAGTTTGTACTGCGCATCCTGCCCTTCCCACAGAGGCCAACAGATACCTGCATAATGACATATCAGCCCACATACAGACCAACAGGGGGGAGTGTGATGCCATTTCTAAATCTTGTCATCTCAGAGGAGAAGAAGAGTTAAAAAAAAAGTAAATTAAAAATCATTTTACAGGATGTTGTCTGTTGCTTTGTTTGTCTATGAAATTCATTTCTGTCATTTATTCCATTTATCTAATGAAAAATTTGTGAAAAATGTTTTATTTGGCATCAGCAGAATAATCAGTCACTTCACTCCCTGAAGTGATATGGACAGTAAGATATTTTCTGCATCAATATCATTTATAAAAACATTGTCACTTAAATTTACACAAAGCTGTTCACATTACTTTCTGCATAAAACAACTCTGAAGCACAGCCACTGGTAAACCTGAACACTCTGGAAACAAGTCTTAAGCAGCATGGATTAATTGTGCTCACATTATTGGTAGGATCTGACAAGTAATTTGATTTTAGTGCCAAACATTGTTTTTAGTAAAGAGATGTGCTCAACAGTCAACCACACACAAAAAACTGTAGTATAAATAACCGCGGTGCTGTGTTGAGAACCAAAAAAAAAAAAAAAAATTGTGTATGAAATTATACCCATAGAAACATCATTCACCCCGGAACATTAACGTGTCTGACTCTTAAGGCTGTTATTACATAATTGTTTTACACAGTGCTTGGTAACGGCAATGCTTAATGCGAGCGCCCAACATTCAGGTCTCTTTGAAGCTCAACAACTCCAGAGGTGTTGATTAGTCAGTTAATACAGGACCGTCAGTGAGGTCAGAGGAATAGCCAGGATGGTGGGTCATTTGTCCTTCCTTTCCTCTGGTTCTTCGGGTGGTGCCGTCAGCTGTTTCATCTGTAGATCCACTTTAGATTGGCGGTGTTTCTGGACCATGTTACCACCAGCAAACCCCAGGGCGCCACCTCCCAGAGCAGCAGCCACCCCTGCAGCTTTGAACCCAGCCAGCAGGCCAAGTGGGCCTCCTAATACACCGCCCAGCAGTGCCCCAGCAACTGGTAACACTGCCAACTTGTAGCCAACCGCCTGGAGAGATGGGGAAATTTTAAAAAAAGGAGAAATGGTGTAGTTTAATTTAACTAACACACACACACACACCCTTTGGTGGCATTAGTACTTTGTGGCTTCAAGACAGTCAGCGATAGAGTTTGGATGAGTCTTTCATGATCACACATCAACTCACAGGAGGAGGAAGAAATAAAATAAAATAAAAAACATACACAAACAGTCCCACACGTGTAAACGTAAACCATCACTTCCACAGCTGCATCAAAGCATTTTCATTATCTCCATTTAGGAAAAAAAAAAAAATCAGAGAGATGCGGCCTGTGTGTGTTATTACCGCTGTTATCATCAGAGTGGAAGGTGCTCTTTGCTGATGGCAATTAATGACTGATTCCCTGACCATCCTCACACGCGTGTGCACACACACACACACACACACACACACTTGATTAACACTTCACCATTAAATTAATCTAGTTCAAAAGCTGGCATCACTTGTCCCCACCCCTGTGGCAGTTGAGGGAATTTTAATTTCATCTGAGCTGAGTTAAAAGGACTCTGGGTACAGGTTGTGGAGGGTGGAGGAAGTGTGGATGTTGTGTGACTATGAGTCTATGTCTGTGTGTGTAATGCCGTTTGACCTGATGACAGATTACAAGCTTTCAAACGCGTCAAAACATCTGACATCCTTCTCATCTGCTTTATCTCTCCACACCCCGCTCCTGTAATGTGTGGCCCACTCCCATCTACCTGTGACCTTACCGAGAGGCCAGCCTTCATTTCTATTTAGGTCCATTTATTTTTCAAGAAACCATTTACAAAGAATGCTTTATTAATAAAGTTCAAATAGTTAAAAGGTCAGTGCGTCCAGACTTTTAACAGCATAGCCACACAGAGTGTTTTGGTCATATTTCTCCAGGATTTTTTCCCCCTATTCAGTCTCTATGCACAGATGTTGGTGTAGAGCTTTTGCTTTGTTGATTCACCATTTCACGTCAACTTTAAGGAAAGAAAATCCCAAACGCTGCCTGATTTCTGCTTCTCAAACGATGGCCGTGACTTCATCGTTCTGACCGTTTGTTTAAGCTGAGCTGGTCTGCAGACTACTGAGCAATGTTAGCTATGCGTAATGTTAGAGTGGTAAAATACTGGTGGGTATAATATATTTTTTTCGTTGTAATGACCTCAACAAAAGAAAAATACCTCCATTGAACTTTGGTGCTGGCAGAAAACTCAAAAGTAAGTAGATACTACTGCAAACGAGAGCCATGACAGAGGACTGTTTTTTTTTAAATTGTGTTACAGGTGTGTCTGTGTTTGTAATTACAGTCTAATTACTCCACAGTGGCATCAAAAGAAAGATCAACACAGACGACTTCTTACATTTGAGCTTTTATCTCAAACTAAAAGTAAAGTCAGAAAAATCTGTAATCAGAAGCAGGATTGTTCACTTTTGTCGTGCTCTGGTGTGTGTCGTCGTTTGCCAAAAAAACAGGTGATTCATTCTGGGTATTACACACAAAACGTTCGACATTTCAAGTGTGTAATATGTGTGAAGGGCACTGAGTCGTCTTCTGAGTTACACTCACTGCAGAGCGGTGTAAGGACGTGCTAAACTGACAATGCTGCTCCTGAAAAACTATTAAACAATCATTTAAACCGCTTCTTAATGCTACGCACAAACACACACACATGTGCAAACACAAAGACCGTCTCTTGTCACCCCTCTTATCCTGCCTCTCTCCCCTCCACTTCTCTCTATTTCCTTAATTGCAGCTTTCCTCCGTATTCGAACAGATCAATAGGGACAAACGCTGTGGAATGGCTGGGAGGCAAAGTGCCATCGATCTTCCCATCTCCCAAACACCACACACACACACACCAGATTATCAGGACACACACGCACACACACACACACACACGCACACACACAAATATAATACACACCTTCCCCAGGCTCTTGGTCCCCTCCTCCACATTGGCAGCGGCTGTGTTGACGTTGTCCTCTATGCTGTCAATCTTCTCCTGCTGGGACTGATGCACAGGGGTTAGACACACACAAACACGTATTAACACACACTCATATGCTAGCAAGCAGATTCACTGACGTACACACACACACACACACACACACACACACACACACACACACACACACACACACACACACACACACACAC
>JAVDPK010001421.1:110391-126073 GCA_034780415.1 Cichlasoma orientale | reverse complement strand
TCAGATATACACACACCAGATTATCAGGACACACACGCACACACACACACACACACGTGTAAAAGCAACCACTTGTTGTGTACAATTTTATTTATTTTTTTTTTTAAAAACCTATCCAAATTCTGCTCCACAGCCCAAGTTAACATGAAAGGGGTGTGTATGGAGGCTGCAGGTATATTCAAGGGAGATTTCAGTGAGGGTGGGGTCATACTGTGTGTGTGTGGCATTGTGTAGATCTCATGAAATATTCAGAGTGGCAGCTGTCTCTCTCCATGTGAGGGCTGGATGGACACAATGACCAAATAACAACCAGAGCATTTTTCTTCCTCTCCCTTTCTTCCTCAAAACAGTTTCCTTCTTTCTTTCTCACCTCCTCCCACCGACTAATAAAAGTCCTTAATTTTTACTGCTTCTCTTACGCATACCCACATGAAAGCTTCCTGTTATTTTGTGATGGTTTCAGAGATTTTAAACACGCAACCCAGACTTACAAATCGCATCTTCGATTTTCACATTTTCATTTTGTGCACTGTTTTTTTCTAGCTTAAAAGTGGCAGTCGCACCGAGAATCAGGAGAACGTGGGCCGCAACAAACAACTATTAAAACTGCTCTGATTAATCAAAGTTAGATTTGTTTTTACTAATCATTTAGCCAGTAAAAGGCCAGGAAAAAAAAAAGAAGTAAAAAAATGTTTTAGTTCTTGTTATTTTTCCACTAAAAGTGCAACAGTTAATATAACATTCCCATTAAAGATGCTAAAAACATGATCTATTTACCACTTTTGTTTTTAAAAAACAAAACAACTCTAGCACCTAAAGTTTATTAGGGACATTTGTGCATATTTTCACCATTCTAATAAAAGCCTAATATAACCAGATATGATAACAGCAATCATAAAAGAAAGAATATTAACTAGAACAATTATTTGATTATCGGTTAATCAAATTAATCAACAGATCCAAAGTATTTTCCTGTAATGTGTTCATGTTCTGATTGGGTTTGTGAGCTTTGCTGAATGTTTAAAAGATCCCTGTAGCTGTTAGTTTAAAGCATCCAGTAATTCCAAAACAATTATACAGCTCTGCCTTTACTAATATAATGGGAATTTAGCTCATTTAATGCTGTGTTTCTGCCTCAGTAGAAAGCCCTAAAAGACACATAGAACAAACAGAGATAAGCCTAAAGTCGCCCCAACATCGGAACAGACAAACATGACGCGTATACAGACACAACCACACACTCAGACTCACTCAGTATTTCCACTGTGGCTGAGCGCTGGAATATTACTCCCCTAACGGCTCCTTTCACCCTTGAGACACCACAACATGTCTATGCTCTTTCTGCCACACCCCCTCCCTGTACTTCTTTCTGTTTTTTCACCCTAGCTACATCTTCACTCGCCCCCTCTCACTGTTAATCTCTCCTTCACTGAGCCTCCCTGCTTCTTTCCCTCCTTCCCTGAGGATAAGAGTGATAATCTGAGCCGTCTGTTCTCCACCTGCTCCGATGTATCCCTTGTTTCCCCTCCTCTCCCCCCCTATGAAAACCTGCCGTCTTCCCCCCAAATCCCCTCTCTTTCTCTTTCTCCCTCACTCATCTACTTCTCAATCTCTCCTCCGCTGAGGGGCCTCTGGGGCCTCAGCACTACTCCTGAGCTGCTCTGTGTAAGCTTGTCTCAGCAGGGCCTTACCAGGCAACGCAAGCGCACACACACATACGCACACAGGTCAAATACACACCACCTCCTGGAGGTGCACAGCCTCTGTCACATTGTTTTTGTTCACAGGGGTAGCTGTGCACACATATAGATAAAGAAATGCAGAGCTGAGCATTTGTACTCACATGGACGAGCAGAGAAAACTCCGTCACCAAACCACTCAGCTCCTTCAGATCCTGAGAGGGAAAAATAAATATTGTATTTATTTCCTTGGAGGTGCTTATCATGCAAATCTGCAGCTACAAAATCGTCCACAGGAACAGGTATGAAGGGCCATTTGCCTTTTCGATGCCACAGAAGGGAAGGCATACATGTGAAATCAAATTATTGATGGATTTTATTTTAGCTGTGTCAGTTTCAGGGTCCTTGTAAAACATTGATAACACCTGTGTTTATTTATCGAGTCTCCTGTGAAAAACACCTTCTGTTCTTTTCCACGTGAGAGTTCATGAAGTGTTCGAAAAGCCCCTCATCCTATGCTTCTTCTCTTAGATACACTTCGCTACCAACACACTAAAAAGGAGTTTCTCATATCACAGAATACAACACTTCATGATAGTTGATAGCAGCGACTGTGGATCAGCATAATTCAGGCATAGATTTGTTGTTTTGCTGTGATCCTATTACTGAGGTTGCATGACTGAAACAATAGAGCAACTTATTTGTTTACTATGATCACATGCAATACACCACAAAACCTGAGAAATGAGCAGCAAATGGTTGATTTTGAATTTCATAACCAACACCAAGAGTTAAAGCTTGATGTTAGTAAAAGGTATTTGCAAATATTCCCAAGAATAAGTTGTAAACCTTCATATACATACTAAAAAATATAATGCGTATACAACAATTAAAACATATCTGACTACGATTGGCTGACTAAAGCTTGTTCCAGATGTGCATACCTCTTCCAGGTTATCCCAGGACTCAGCTGCACTCTGATCGCGAGGGATTTCTGGAAGCTGGAGCTGACTTTGCCTGCCAAATACTGGTATGTTGCCCACATTGTCATCAGTGTGGCAACTACTGGATGCACAGCTGGATGGATGAGTGGCAGGTGGTGTCGTTGGAGCGGGCTGAGGCTCGGGGTTAGAGTGCAAACGGAGGAAGTCCTGCGCAGCGGCTGATGCCCTATCTCTGACCGGCTTGATGAGCACTTCCAGAGCAGCGGCGTCTTCAGCACGGACCCGAGCGCAGAGCTTCTCCATCTCTCTCATATTGGCTCTCAGCTGCTGCAGAGACGCAGAAGAAAAGCAAATTTTTCAGTTTGAAGGAGCGTGATGTTTGATTAAGAGGGGCAGAGAAAAATAACAAGTGGAATTTCTGAATGTGCACGACGCTTGTTTAAAAGGGACACATGGACGGGCAGGAGGACAAGCAAACCTGTGGTTAAATACAGCTGTCACTGCCAAAACAAAAACAGGCAAGGAAAAGATGAGCTGAGAAAGATATGACAAAAATAAATAAATAAATCTGCTCCAATCTGTATGGACATATCAATGGGGCAGTTCATCCCAAAATCAAATAAACATTTTCCTTTTGGCATGTAGGACAGTCCAGCCATATAAACCAAAAAAAAAAAAAAAAAAATTAAATTAATAATTTTAAAAACTCATTAGCAAATGTCTATACATGACCAAGTCATTAAAAAAAATCCACAAACTTGTTTTGAGCGGTTTCTATTTTCTTTCTACTGTCTACATCTGCCAAACAAAGAAAGCTCACAGCTACCTGACATTATAGCTCAGCCGATGGGGGGAGGCCTTAATGTTTACATTACATCCTGTCACGCTCTCGAAAGCCTGAGCATCTCATCAAGGGCAGATGCACTGTGATACGGCTGGCAGGTGGAGTTCAGTAAAAATGAAAATGGTTCTTACATGAAACTGCTCACTATGTGGAATTTTCTGAGCAGCAGGTCATGATTTCTGGAAAGAGACACGTAGCTGGTGAGATTTTCAATTTCAAATTTTTTTTTGTTTTTGTTTTTTTGGTGCTTTGAGCGACGCACGGCAGGTGTCTCGTAGTTCATTATATTGAACTCGCAGCCAAAACAATCTGGATGATCCAAGTGAGCACAGACAAGAGGAAAAACATATCTGATTTTGGAGTGAACTGTCACTCAAAGGCCACACAGTTTTATCGCTGTAACCAATTCTCCCTGACGACATGTAAACAATTTATATAATAGGCAAAATCTAAATGATTTTTACTTTACACATAACTTTCCTTGAATTAAAGGGGAAAACAAGAATTCTTGTTCTTTTATACTGCTGCTCGTGTCGTCAGATTCAGTCTGGTATACTGTTCAAGTGATGTGAACTACTTAAAGGTCTTGAGCCACTCCTCATTTTCCAAAGAGACTGATTTTGTCATTTTTAAAGTGGTCTTGAGCAATTTTTCTCCAGGCTTTCTGAAGATCTTTCAAAGTTTTTCTTTGGACATTTACTGCTTTTCACTAATTTACAGTCCAGTCCTTGTACCTGACCATTTTCGGAGGACTTTTTGTTTGTTGAGTCACTTAACACTGACCTATGAATCATTCAAGCATAAAAAAGGCGCCTAACTCAAGGGATGAGCCAGAATTGTGTCTACACACAAACAAATTAGCAAAGAAGCAGTTTTAAATTGTATCTTCAGGCACTTTGTTACTAGCAGCCTGTCACAAAAACACATTTGTTTGTTACCCTCTCTTTAGTTGAATCTATGAAGAATGCCAAACATAACACAGTTCGACAGGCATAAAATACAATTTTTGCACCAACAAGATGATTCACAGAGATCTATTAGTCAAAAACTTGGCACTTCCTTAAAAAATGTTGAGGAAACTGGACAAGTGGAGGTCAAAAGAAGAAGTGACAAACCTAAAAAAAAACTATATACAGCAGATAAACAGTGTCTGAAAGTGAAGCAAAGACCTGACCTAGGCCCCGACAAATGCATCTGGGCCTTCACTTGATTCATCTACTGTTCATTGACATCTCATCAGAAATGTTGTCAGTGAAAGGGTGGCTGTCGATTCGGTTTTTAAGGAAGGGAAATGGGCTGGAGGTATGCCACATTACACAAGAACTGGACTGAAAATCAGTGGCAACAGGTGTGACGGAGTGATGAACCCAAATGTGAAAATTTTTAGTTAAAATTGTTGTCAGTGTGTACAGAAGAGGTCAGGACAGAGGTCCAACAGTGAATGTCTACAGCCACCTGTAAAACACGGTGAAGGCTCTGTCATGGTTTGGGGCTGCGTTTCAACTGATGGTGTTGGGGATCTTGTCAGAATTTATGGAATTATGAATACAAAAAAGTACCATCATATTTTGATCCATCATGCAATCCCATCTGAAAAAGCATCTGAATGATAACATCTTAATTTTTCAGCTTGACAACGATCCCAAACACACTGCATTAAAAGCATACCTGGATAGAAAAACAAACAAACAAACAAAAAAAACCCCACAATGGAACACTATCAGTCATGGACTGGCCTCCCCAGAGCCCAGACCTCAACATTATTGAAGCAGTGTGGGATCATCATCAACAGAGAAAGGAACAAAAGGCAGCCAACATCCAAATAAAAGCTTTGAATGTCCTTCAAGAAGCCTGGAGAACTATTCCTGAAGACTAAAAGAATCTAGAAGGAAGCTGCCTCAGAGAGTTCAGGCTGTGATGAAGGTGATCACACCAAATATTGACTTTCAAGCTTGTTAGAATTGTACAAACTCTGTTTTTGCCTTAAATTCTGTATTTCTATATATGCTTGGACACATTGAACACACATAAATGGCTGCACCTACTTACTATTTTCCTAGCAGAATATAAAGAAATGTAGGGTGATCAAGACTTTTGCACAACGCTGTCGATGCGCATGTGTTTTAGTAGGAGCTTAATAAGGTTTAGATATGAGGTGGGGGAACACAAGAAATGCCCTGAGGGTGACAGGAGGATTTGATCCCAGCCATCAGCCCTCCAGGCAGCAGCACGACCTGGGTTCAGGGGGGTCAGTGTGCTGCCAATAACACATTCTGTTAACTACATGACATGAATAAGCATATGTCCATACCCTTGTTCATGTGCACAGAAGTGAAAACACACTGAATAACACAGAGACAGTCAGGTCAGGTGCCTTTCAGCCTGCAAACTAACTGTGACATTATGTACTTCAAACACAGACACCACAAATAAAAACAGTATGGACTCAGCTCCCCTGACTCAAAGTGTTTGCAGTGGCTTCTGTGGTAAAAGCGAGGCTACTGTGTCTGTCTGTGACCTTCTCTTGGGGGTTAGCTTGCTGCTAGGCTAGCTGGAGTACATGATAGGCTGCAGTCCCTCCCTATACCTCGTCTTTCCAAGTAGGTAAAAAGAAATTAACATAAACAGGCAGTGTTAATTGTTAAAAAAACGTACAGAGAATGACAAAAACCAACCTATTCATCTGTCTATCTTTGGACATTAAGCACACAGGCAAACATCTAAAGCAGGGCAGACAAACTCCTCCTCTGGATTTACACCATGAAGACACGGGAAAGCACTCTGTGCACACCCCTGAGGGTTCGTGGGGTAATGGTGAGAGGATAGTTGTGTGCCTGTTTGGAGTTATTTCACCTTCAGAGACATGGTGGCTTCTAGGCAACAACATCCCCTGAGGCATTTCACACTCACTACCTGAACATGTACACATGTGCACACACACACACACACCACACAAAAAAAAGATGGTTTCTAGGTTTAGTAGCAGCTCTTTTCTTGTCCTGATTTTTAAAGTAGATTTCTATACATAATACTATGCATACATAATGTAAAAAGTAAATGTTTCCATGTTCCCTCACTAATCGATTCAGCCGTTAATTCAGATACCAGCTAATTTTGTTATCATGCAGGTTAGCTGGTGATACAGGGAAGGAGACTGTGACTCAAAGGTGGTTTCTGCCATTAGATCCTTCATGATCAAACCATCTCCATCGTGACTATATGCTAAGGAAGACCAAAAGGTGTGGCTGAAAGCTTTGGGAACACCAAACAGATGGACCTTGTGTTGAGTGTTTTTCGTCGTGAAGCTGCTGTTTGTTTTTCTGTTGCTCACTGACTGTTATTCCACACAAAATCAGAATTCACTTTATTGCACTGGCATACTTCAAAAGGCATCTGTTTGAGTAGGAGATTATTTCAAACAGGCTTGGCAACAATGACTGACACGTTCCTCCTTCACTCAGCCATCACAACAAACACTGCCTGTACTCAACTGCCCTGTTACAGGTCTTAACTTATATTGTTTCAGTTTGAAGATCCGACAGGCACAAATCAGGAAATGTCCACATCCCAAATTTAGGTGGTCATGGGGTTTTGAGACAAAAATATACTATGCAGAGTCATGCCTATTCAGGAATTTCGAGAGAGAGAGTGAGTCACATCATCCTCTAAACAACCCTCACATTCACTAAACAAACAAACACACACACACGCCTCTGCTTTTTGTGTTTACTTCATGTCATACCTGAACAGTTCTGCTGGCATTAATATGCTCCTGATGAAGGCGGTCCCATTGCTGGGTATGTTGGTACTGTGAACATGAAAGCAGAAGCTAGCAGTTATTTATCTGAAGGCTGGAAGATAGAGAGTTTGAAAGTGAGGTTGTGATCTTGTGTGCAGCCAGATTTTGAGCCGTCACCTTCAGTATGTTGTTGTGGTGTTTCTGCAGTCTCTCCAGGTCTGTGGGCAGAGCCACTTTAATGAACTTGTGGATCGGTACCTCCAGGCGCCTCAGTGTCAACTTGTTGCTTTCCTCTGCCATGTGTCCTGCTGACTGCCCACAGCCAACACTACTGCGTAACTTTGACAAGGCACCTGCTCAGCTTTATCTCACTGCGCCCACAGATACTGTAAATACCAGCAGAGTATTTTAATATATCAAATAAATAAACTCAGTGACACACGGAAGTCTGCATTTAAAACTGCCACCTCAAAAGATTAAAGAAAACAAATACTTTCAAGTTTTTGCTGACAAGCTACTGAGTCATGCCGTGTACTTAGTTTTTCATAGAACTGTGTACTTTGAGTATTTACACTGTCAAAATGTATTTAGCACAGTAACAGTGGTCACTGAGAAATGGAAAAGTAATAGTTACTATATATAACTCCAGTTCTACCAGTAGAATTACAGCAGGCAAACTGGATTTATTACTGGTTGTGTGCAGTGGCCAGAGAAGTGTGGCCAGACAGTCTGTGGTGGCCGTGGGCACCCATTGTCCCTGCGTGGCTCTGCTGCTGTCAGTATCCCATAAGTGAGAAGAGTCAATTAGCTATTAGCAATTACTTCAATGATATCCTGACAGCCAATGTTGAAACAACAACTTAACTGACTGAAAACAAATCAAGTTATTTACTTAATGCAAAAATATTAACCACTCAGTTTTTAGCAGTTTGTTATTGTTTTATATTAAAAATACAACAATTGTGAAATTCTGGGTCAATCTGGCTGATAACCAATACTGAAATAGATGGGGTTTTTTTTCATTGTTTACTTTGTTTGTGGCATCTGTTCCACATTTGTGTCAGAACAATAACATTTCAATAAAAAAAAAAAAAGTGAACTTTTCAAAAGGCTTTCTTTAGCCAGTCATAACTGATGTGACACACAAATACATATGACAGGAACTCATCAGTGCTTTGAAATATCATCTTACTTGCAGATACCGGCCAATATTGATGTTTGATATATTTGTGCAACCCTTTTTCAATCATTTGAAGACCTCAGCTTGGGCTTTTTTTTGGGGTGGGGGTGCAACTACACTGGCAGAACTGTTTTCACAATTTCTGAAGACTAAATTGTGAAAACAGACTAACAATCTGCAATCCTTGTATTAACACTGTGCTGCAGGTGTTCATAATAGTGGTTCATGATACATCTGTACGGTTGAGTCTGTGATGGTTATTGTACTGTGCAAAAGTTTCAAGCCACCCCCTCATTTCTTTATATTTAGCTTCTAAGCAGCCAGACTTTCTTTCTTTTGTTCTTCTGCTTTAAAGTTTCTCTTTGGACATTGGCTGCTTTTTCACTCATTTTCAGTGCAGTCCTTGTACCTGACCATTTACAGAGGAATGTTTTCGTGTTTGTTAAGCCATTTAACACTGACCTATGAATCATTCATGCATTAAAAAAAAAAAGCACCTAACTCAAGGGATTAACCATCTTTTGATACTTTTGTTATTAGTAGCCTGTTTCAAAAACACAATTTGCTTCCCATTCTTTAGGCAAGTCTATTAAAAATGCCAAAGATAACAGTTTGACAGGCATAAAATAATATATTTGCACCAACGACGTGATTCCCAAAGAGCTGATAGCTATCTCAGCATGGTGTGCAGTGTGTGCTTAAAAACACAATGCATGGTATGCAGTGTGTGAAGAAACTGAACAAGTGGAGGATAAAAGAAGTAACAGAACTTTAAAATACCCCCCCCCCAAACAAAAAAACAAAAACAAATAAACAAAAAAACAGCAGATCTGAAAGTATCTGAAAGTCATGTCCTGTAGAAACAGGGGGAAAAAAAATCCAGGAGAGACCTGACACAGGACCTGTCAGCTAATCCATCTACTGTTCACTGAAGCCTCATCAGAAATGGTCTCAGTGGCTGTCAAGAAGCCATTCTTAAGGAAGGGAAACAGGGAGAAAAAGCTGAGGCATGCCAAATTATGTACGAAGGAGGTCAGGAGGTACGACAGTGCGTGTCTGCAGCCACCTGTGAAACACGGTGGAGGCTCTGTCATGGTTTGGGGCTGCATTAAACCAGCGGTGTTGGAGATCTTGTCAAAATTGGTGTAATGATGAACACAGAAAACCATAGGCCGTTCATTTGTCAGAATGACAATGACCCCAAACACAGCGCCAATGCAGTAAAAGCACACCTGGATAGAAAAAACACATAAGCGAACCCATCATCAGTCACAGATTGGCCTCCCCAAATGAGGTGTAACTCAAGACTTTTGCACAGTACTAGCTATAATTGTTATTAGCAGCTCATACCAGTAAAGAAAATAAAAAGAAAAAATGCGCCAGGTAATTTTACTTGTGGTTGTTTTATGTTCCAGCGATAACAACAATTAACTCCGGAATGACGTAAACAGGTTCATAACGCCTTCCTCTGTTCCTTTGAGGAGATGTTTCGGGGAGAAGTTAGGGCACGTCGCACGAACTGTCTCCTGAACAGAAAGTGAAATCACTCCGTTTGCTTAATAACAACAGGCTGGCTCAGCAGGTAACGCTAAATTAACCCAGCAGCCTCCCTGGCTTACAGGCGAGGACGCTAAGGGTTTTGTGAGCGGTAGAAAACTTCTCAGACGGAGTTATTCGCTAATTCAATAACTTCACCCGGATAGAGGGAGGCAGCAGTCTGCTGCTGAAAACACACACTCACAGGACACACAGCGACACTTACCAGTAAAAACACAACTCGACAATGTCATTTATGTTCGTTAATGACTATTGCGAGACTCCATGTTGTTAAAAAGAAACTTAATGTTTAGCTAGTTTTGGTAGCTGCTGTCAAGTCGTTGCTGTTTCAGACAGCAGGTTGTTTATAAACAGTCCCCAGTACGTCCACGAATAGTTTCCGACCGCAATCAGTAGCCTCAGAACACAGTGTTCCTCATGTCAGTGTCCCGTGATGCCTGTCCTGACAACAGATCAGTAGTATTATTTTAGATGTTTCTAAAATAATACTACTGCTGACGGCAGTGTTCATTTCTCCCATCGATCACATTTTATTGCTTCGGGGGAAAAAAAAAGTTTATTCTTCGCTTCAAAAGGCTTTTGCGCACGCAACTTCTTATATTAATAATTTAAAAATGCAGTGGCCACTAGTTTCTGCTTTCATGGCCATCAAAAATTCATCATGTGCTATTCCACTTCAAAAGAAAAAAAAAAGTCTTATATACCTGAGAAGTGTAATTACATTTAAAACATGCTAGGTAGACTAAGCATAAAGATAGACTATGACATAACATTAAAACTACCCACCTAAATGAAAAAAAAGAAAAAGATTTTTTTGTGGCTACTTAACATTTTGCTCTGGGTGATTGGACTTCACTGCTTAGTAATTTCCAAGCTGCTGGCTTCAGCCCTGCTATGTGGTCATACTGTTTTGTAAAATGCACTCATGAAAGCGAAAATGTATGACATTTAAAAAATGTGTCACAGGTTTTTTGTTTGTTTGTTTTTGTGATAGCCAGACATTCAGAATAATGTAAATATGCTATAAATAAATACATTAATAGATGCAAGATGCCCCTTAACAAAGTGTGATTATTAGATCTGTCATATTTGCAAGCCTTCCACACAGCTTTTCACAGTTGGCTGTGTGTATAAGCAGCACCAATCCTGTGGAAGGAAACATTAGGTGTGATATTTTGGTCTGTCTTGCATTTGGAAGAAAGACTGGGGTTCCCCCTCCTCTACTCTGAGATCAGCCAGCGTGAGTGGGTCTATTGCATGTTTCCACTTCTCTTCTTCACCACCTTTTACCTTTGACATTTAGGCCAACCCCCCACACACTCTTCCCTCAGCGGATGCTCCAATGCGAAGGGCCACAGTACACAGTCCCCAGCTACAGGGGATTTCCCCTGATGCTGTACACATGTTGTTAGTGTGTGTGCTCATGTATGAGTGTGTGTTTGCTTGTGTTTATGCAAGTGTGTCTGTCCACTTTCAGGGGACTCCCAGACTTGCAGACTGAGGGGGAGGAACAGAGCTGACAGTCTAAATAGCAAATGATCATCGAAAATGTTTCTGTCTCTATGTTTGTGGAGATTGAGATAGAGAAGGAGGTGTCTGGGCGTGTGTAAGTAGTGCCCTTAATGTGGGCACATCAAACTGTTTACAAAGAAAAAGCATGTCACTATCATTTAAATCAGGTTCAAGGTAAAGAATTTGTTTAAGGTTGGCATGAGATTAGGTTTTAGTGAATGTAGATTATAGTTATGGCAAGCACTCAGGAATCAGCGATTTGATGTGACTGAAACACCACTGTGCAGTTCTGGGCTCAGGAGGACTCAGGTGCCATTTGTTTCAGTCTAATCCGGGAAGTTTGTCAGCAGGAGAGGAAGCCAGCAGGGAGCTCCGTTCACTTCTTACCGCCTGAATCTTAACTTTTTTTTTTTTTAATGGCAGGTGTGATTAGCACATCCTGATACCTCAGTGGTTATAGGCTGGGGTTTTTTTTTTTCCACAGCAGACATTGACAAGTCATGGTAGGAAAGCACAGGTGTTACTAATAACATTAACAATGGCTCTGTCCTGTGCAGGTGTTCCAATAGGCCAGGACACTGTGGCAATGAGCCAGCATGCACAAAAAGCAGAGACGTGACCCTGAAACAGCTAAATAAACATAGTTATGCTTTTTATTTGCCTGCGCTCTTCTGTAAATGCTTGTAATCCTGCATGTTCCTCTTCACACATACACGGAAACCTATTTGCTGTCGATTATATGACTTTATGAGGAGAAGTCACAAATGCAGAGCCAGAAGTATACATGCTTTGAATGTATGAGTGTATGTGTGTGTGCATGCATAAGTATTTGTGTGTTTGTATGTTCTACTGGGACCTCTAATTAAGACTCTGGGTATCTGCTATCTGTCAGCACTGATCGATCGGCTTGGAGAGTGACAGCTCGCCGTGCACGAGTGTGTGTGTGCGCGCGTGCTTTTTGCTCTTCATGCTCTCTGCTTCATGTCATGTTATTTTACATGTAACTCACTCATAGGTGGAGTATTAACACCTACTCGTTTTTAACACCACTGAAAAAACAAAGTGTGAATGGTCTTTTCCTGCATGCTCATCAAACACATCGCAGTTCCTCCCTAAAAGGAGGATGAAGTGTTGAACAGATTTTTGTCTGCCACATAAAGCACGCATGCATGCCAAAGTGCACAGAATTATGACAAATATACTGAGAATGTTTAAGGGCATTTCCAGGTTAGTGTGTGCCACTGAGAGCCATTGTGTTTATTCGTAAAGGGGAAAGATTAAAAATCATGGGATAGAAGATGTGGTGCTGCGTGCTCGCTCTGTTTTTTGTGCGCTTTCTTCCTCTTCTTCCCACACATGCACAGATAGAGATGTTCACAATTGCCCAACAGTTACTATCAATCACCTGGCTGTTAGTGTGTGTGTGTGTGTTACTGCTAACGCTGTTGTGCAGGATGGCGAGTGAGTGATGGCGGTGACAGTATAGACGGCATGTGCTGTGAAATGTCACCGTGCCGATCGATGGTGTTTAACGAGGCTGGAGGCTGATCTGGACCTCATGCTAACATGAAGCTCTTCTCTCCGCCCTCTTCCTCCCCCTCCTCACTTTCCTAATCCCTCTCTACTCTCCGTGAGAGCCCGAGGGTCCCCCAGGAGAGAGACAAGGCCTTTTACCTGTCAAGAGGCTTTTGTGTCTGACAAGGCACACACCCACATGCACACACACACACACACACGCACGCACACACACACACACACACGCTTTTTTTCTTATTATGTATAAAAGTAGCTAAAATTTGATGTTTGCGTTTTGCAAGAATGAAATTTAAAGAATCAAAACACAGGACACAGTGGGTCAGAATAATCAGAACTAGTTTATGATTTCAAAGTGCTGAACAGAAAAATCCAGTGAACCAAAGAGAAAGAAAAAAAAAATCGAACAGGAAACTCTAACCAAAGAAGGACATTGAAAAAACAGCAACTTTTTTTTTCTTTTTTTGTTTCTCTTCTTCAAAAAACAATGCACAACTCGTACCACAATATTTGAAAAAGCTAAAAACACTTCAAAATATTAGTTTTGTATATATATATATTTATATATATATTTATATTTATATCTATATAATTTGATTTTTTTATTTTATTTTAAAACCGCCATTGTGTGGGTGTGAGTGGGTGGTGGAGGCCTGGGGAGATTCCCATAGAGCTGCAGTCTGAGACACAAACACAGGTCGAGCTGTTTTGACAGGCTATGCCAGCTCTTGACAGCTTATAACACACCATGCATATGATCCTGGCTTCTCTAAGTGTACACACAAAGACATTAGGCAATCATGTCCTCCACACTCACACATCCTCCGCGATATAAAATGAAAAGAAAAAGAGCATGGACGTGGAATGTTTCACCCCTGGACGTACAGCTATCTGTCGAGCACCCTCCTCTCCCCGACTTTCCCGCCGTCCTCCAGGCAAGCAGGTAGGGTGTGTGTCTGTGCTTCTAGCCCTTCTCAGGGTGTAAGTGCTTCAAAAGCCAATTTCTGCCCATGTTCATTCCTCCATACTCTTACTCAACCTATGATTTCAAAAAGAGTTAATAAAAAAACCACATAGTAGAGCAAGTTCAAGTCTGGGTGACTCAGTCATTGATCGTTAGTGCACAGTATCTCCTCTGCTGTCTAAAGCCAGATGGAGACTGCCTTTCTTTTAACTACTGACAGTACAGGACAAGTTTTTGTATTAAAATAATTTAGAGTTTGAAATTAAATTGTTCCTCCTCCATCTCTTCCTCTTGTGGCAAGACAGCACTTAAGAAATTGCACTTGTAATTAAGAGCCCACCTCAACAGCCACTTCCACGTGTTTATGAAACACCTGTGTCCTGCGTTGTCCGCCTATGCTTACGCTGCTCGACCTGACATCTCGGCACATTTCAAAACAATAACACCCCTTTCCTCCAAGCAACAGCTTGGAAGGCAGTTCTCCCTTTCACACTGCCACCTCTCCTACCCTCTTTCCTAAACAGAAGTCCTCCCACAGAACGGGTCAGGCCGAAACACAGAAAAACAGTACTCATAAACGTCGGTTCTTTCTTTTTTTTGCAGAATAAGTTGCAACCCAGACGGAGAGAGGACAGTAAAAAAAAAAGTCACTTTTCTCCCGTCCATCTCAGCCTCATCATCCTCCCCCCCGTGTGAGTAAAAACAGGAGGATCAAATAAAAAGTGGTAAAGCGTTTGAGTAATTGTCTTTTATACAGGTGAAAAGCATTTAGATGGTAGTCCGTTTGAGTGAAAGGCGCTCTCGTTTGGTTGTCCCGTTGAGTCAAAAATATTTGATTGGCTCTCCGTGCGCTGCATCAGTTTTGAGAGAATGCGTCTCTCTCTTCTGGGTGTGTGTGCATGCTCCTTTGGGGAAAGGCCTTGACGGGACGTGGCGTGGGTTTATTTCGCTGCGTGGTCAGCCCCTCGTCATCAGTAGGGCAGAGTGTCCAGGAACCTGTCAATCAAAGGTGGAGGCGCTACCAGATCCTCCAGCTTCAGGTAGAAGATTCGTTGAAGGCCCTGGGTCCTCTGGGAACGGAGCTCTTCCCTTATACCCAAAATACGACTCAGAGAAGGGGCAGCCTTGGACGAGGAGGATGAGGGGCTGCAGCCCAGGTGGTCTCTGAGACAGCAGATCACTTTATTCTGCAGCTCCTCGACCCGCTTTGAATCCTTCAGACCTGGGACTTGCTCTGTAGATGGCAAAAAAAAGACAGACAGAAAAAGAGATGTTAGGAGAATAATCATTAAATGGCCAAAATTAAGTCAGGGGGAAAAACTACACACACATATATATACATCAGAGCTCATTCAGCTGAAAGCGCATTAGCTACATCTTCTTTTATATTGAATTCCACCTCATTAGCCCGTATGGCTCATGTTCTTAACAGGCCTTAACCTGGCTCATTCACTACAGATCAATACTCAGTCTAACCTAATAAGCCCCTCCACACTGTGTATGTCCACATGCACGGATATATGAGCACTTTTTTTTTTTTTTAAAGATTTGCACAAAGAGACAGAAAAATAGTCAGTGCAATTTAAAGACAAAGAAAGGAACAAAAGTGCTCAACAGTTAGCTGATTATTTGGGCCTGTGAGCAGCAAAATGAAATTAGAAATGCACACACACACACCCCCACACACACACACACCCACACACACACACACACACACACACCCACACACA
>JAVDPK010001421.1:97724-110291 GCA_034780415.1 Cichlasoma orientale | reverse complement strand
ACACACACACACACACACACACACACACACACACACACACACACACACACACACACACACACACACACCATTAATTTAAACATTAATGATTAACAATAAAAGGGGGATCCTTCAGCAAAATTGCATTTATTTTTCCTAAAAACAAACAAACAAACCAAAAAACATATTATTTTGAATTTGGTTCACTCTGTATTTCCCAGCTTGACCATGACTGATCAGCAGTGTTGTATGCCTCTCCAGGCTGCATGCCCGGAGGTTGAGAACAGCATTCAAGCAAGGCATTCAAAATCACCACATAAAATCTAATCTATAATTGGGTTATATTCTAAATGCAATAGAAAAAAACACATGTAAAGAAAAAGCTAGTATCCCACAATGAGATCCAGCCTTTTTTTGCTAAAAAACAAAACAAAAAACAAAAAACGACAGCAAGAAAATCACTGACACGGGGATATTTAAGTGGGAGTGAGCTGGATAAGGCTATTTTTATATGTTTTTAAATATATGTACAAACATTTGGTGATTACAACGTTGAAGGTTGATGAAATTAACCTGATTTGTTGAACTTTAATTCAAAAAACACAATTCAGTAATTAAAATTCATAAAGTCAGTCGGGGGAGGGGGCATCGGAATTGACTTAAATCTCTTTATATATTTGAAACTGTAGATAGGCTGATGTGGTCTTGAGTGAGGAAATACTGCAAGCAGCCAGCGAAGGCAGCCTCTGAACGGGATGTGAGAAGAACCCATCGGTTTCAGCTCGGCGCACTCACCAACCTCAAAATTAAAAAGCGCCTCCGGAGACGCCGAGAATAATAATTCACAACCGCCAATCACAAGGCGCGTATTTTTCAGTCAACGTGCTAAATCCGACCAATGATGAGTCCCGGAGGGCGGGGAATGCCTTGACGCACTGAGGCTCGTGATTGACGCAAGCCTTGTTACTAATTTTAGCACTTGGCCGACGGAGGCAGTGAGATAGCCGAGAGCCTATTCATTGTCGGGCGGGCCCGACTATTTTAGCGTTGTGATTGTGATCCAGCCAAGCCAAATATAGCTATAGACAGGTATTTTTAGCCGTAAAGCGTGACCCCGTTTTCATTCGGCTAAAGGAGCCTTAGGATGCAGTTTGAAATGAGCTGCGGCTCCCAAATCGGCACACTCAGTGTTAACCTGATATTCAGCTGCATGCTTTTACAGTCAGCTGATAGGTAGAGCAGGCATACCCAGAGAGAAAGCTCCAGCACAGGCTCTCTCTCTCAATCACTGCGGGGGAAAAGGGTGGAAAAGACCGTAGAAGATTAATAGCCGTCACGTCGTCACACAGACAAAGTCAACAGGTTTGTGGATGTGATGTTTTGCACCTTCGCGCAGCACCGCTGCTTCTTGACACTCAGCCTCAGCGTATCAGCTGAGGCTACACCGCCGCTCCTCGTGCTGCTTTTAAGGAGTTTGGACGAAAAGTTTTGAGCTATAGGATATTCTAAGAGAGTCATGAAATTGCAGGAAAAAACCCACACTCACTTGCTTGGAAACAATGTGTGCATGTAGAGAAAAGCCCTGTTTGTCCACCAAATCTTCCTACCCAACCCCCCCCCCCCAATCCCCCGCCTTCCAGTTCCTCTCTGAGGTATGTAGGCAAGGCAGTAAAATGTGCAGGAGATCCGACATTCCTGCCACTTGCCAAGTTTTTGTTTGTGGCATGCTCAGCTGTGACTGGTGATTAATACTTTTACTTTTAAAACTCTTTGTCAGTCCTATTGCGCCACCAATACAGCTGCAGGGTGTGCTGATCCCATGCCAGCAGACCACAGCCATCCAGAGGCTGATTCAAGTTGTGATGTCTGCATAAACCTCCCCTCTTAATTCACATTTCCACTCAGTTCATGATTGTTTAAACGTGTGTTCTCTCATTTGGTGGGGTGGGCGTCTGCACCGGTTCAGATGAGTGCCTCAACAGTGCAGGTGCCTCAATGTGCAGTTTTCAGCTCTCTGATGTGAGATTTGTGTGTTCTTTTTGTGCAATCATTCAAATCTTTGGTAAATTATAGGCTTATTATTCCATCCCTGATTGCCTTTTCTTTCTTTCTTTTTTTTTTTTTTTAAATGAAACATATCCTTTAGCCATAGATCACAAGTTCTTGTTCTGCATGTCTTCTGCTGTTATTTGTCTTATCTCAATTAAAAAACTGTGTCAGGGGTATTTGGGATTCCCTCTAATAAAATGATCTTTTTTTTACTTTTAAGGGGTGAACTATTGCACTAGTGCCACCAAATGCAAATTTGTTTATTGCTCATGTTTCCTGTCTTTATCTTCACGTGCGTGTCATATAATGTAAGCTTTTGTAACTATCTCATAAATGTCTTTATAATTATTATGTTCCCTCTTCCTGGCTCGTCAGCACGTCAGCTGCCTGGGCTGTGACCTCACCGTGATGACGCGTAATCCAGATTAACCTGCTCTCTTATTCCGCCAGACATGGACGAGATTAGAGATTATGACCGTGTCCTTTTAATAGAATTGGCCGTGCGGGTAATCAACTGCGTCCGCCAGCGTCGCGTATCAGGTGACTCACTCACACTCAGTCACATTCGCACAGCCACTTATTTTGTCACTTAGGAGGACATTGCATTGATTTGCATTAATTCCCCAAAGACTCACTGTACTCAAATCAGCTAATACATGCTTAATGCCAGGCTTAACTGTAACCAGAGCCAAAGTTATAAACCTAAAATTGAATTCTTTACATGGAAGGGCTCAGGTTTTGTTCCCAACACAATGTGACTGTATGAACCTAAGTGAACTCAAATCTGCAGTTTTCACCTGAAATACAAGATCCTTCACCAGCCAGCTAGATAGTGAAGTGAGCAAACCATACAAAAAAGGAAACATCCTACATCCCTAAAGATATATTTTTTTCTTTGGCACCTTTTTGACCTCATTGCTGCCTTATGCTATGGTTAGAACAGACGTAGAATGACCTAATTTAACACTCGGCTGTGGCTAAAAAAAACATAAAACAGGTGGAACAGAAAAAAGGATGTGCAGTTACCAATACTACTATTCCGCAAGTTTTTTATACACCTCTCTTCACCTGCTGTCTTGTGTCTCAGATTATGGTTGTCCAGTTCTGCTACTTTTTTCTTTGCACCAAACAGAAAAAGCAATAAAACCACTCTGAAGATTAAGTCCATCTTCTCTCTGAAATTTGGTTTTTTGGGAAGCAAAAAGGAATCCAGACTGAGGTCCACCTAAACCAAAAAAGGTAATCAGTTTTCCCAAAACAGCAAAAGCATTGGAAGCACTTTATAGTGCACCCACATCTAAGGATGCAATTCTCCTAGAATTGAATGGAAATTCTGTATATTTTATCTTAATATGAGTGTAATTGTATTTACCTACAAATACTTAGGGGCAGACACACTCGAATAAGGGGTTAAAAACTCAGTTTTTTACAGGAACAGACATAATTATATTGTAGTAGCATGTAAGTAATGTTAAGTAGTGCGTAATTTATTTTACAGGAAAGGAGGCACAAATTATACTGCAAATAATTTTAAGTAGTGCATAATTTATTGGAAAGACAAACAGTATTTCCCCATCTTACACTGTAAATGCTGTACGTTGTACTTTCAGGCGCTTGGGCTGTACTGTGCAATGGCTTAAGCTTGCCTTTATTTTTACACTTTTATTATGCATATTGTATTAGTATATTTACACTGGTGGGTGTGTATAATGGATTTTCTACTAATCAATTGTATTACATATAAAATGTTTTAAGGACTGCTCTCTCTTTCCTGCAAACAAGAAAAAATAAAGACCAGCAAACTTTGCAGGGCCATGTGATCTTTTAATGATGGAACTCAGTCATACCTGATTTTTTTTGTTTGTCTTTTGTTATTAAATTCACAATAAACTGTTCTTATTAGCTATGCACACTTTTATTTGTAATAATAATACTGCATTAGACTTATCAAGGTACTCAAAGACGCTTTACAATTTCGTGCACTATTCATTACTTTTACTTTTACTTGGCGTTGGTAAGCTACTAATGTAGCTACTAATGTAGCTTACCACCACACTTCTGTCTGACTGCCTGGGGCAGTCAGACAGAAGTGCCACTGCCCACCACACACTTTTCTACTCATACAGTTTAGTTATTTCTTTATTTTTGTGCTTTATTTTTTTGCTCGTATTATTCTTTATGCGCTTTCTTTTCTTCTTTTTTCCCTTTTGTGATGAAGATGAATATGAAGAGGAGGAAGATTCTCTGGCCCTTCTCTCTGATGCATCTACATCGAATTTTTTTTTTTTTTTTATTGTAGATGATTTTCTAAGCAAAAGTATGCCCAAAAGTCCTGAACCATTTAAAACATACAACCCAAAGACTTTGGAATGACTCCATCACATACAGGATGCTTACGATCCTGCTGTATAACCATTTTGCTCATTAGGCCTCAGTCACACAGGCCTAAAGACTGTGGATGCCCACTGACCTCTGGTTAGTAGGGCAAAATGTTTATTTTGCCGTTTGCTTGGTGGGTGGTTGCTAGAGGTTGTTGGCAGTTGCTACATGAAATTGTATACGGTGCTGCACTGAAAAATTCTTGTGACTGTTTTGGAGGCCAGCAGATTGCTGCAGTCACCAGTAGTTTGCATGACGTGTCTGCAAACACTACAGCTGCAAACCGGCTATTTGCTGAGCAGCAGTGCAAACCCCAAATAGAGACCTGCTTTTGAAATGCATTGGTTGCAGCTTTTAGTTTGAAGTTGAGCAGTCAGAGGTTTGTGTCACAAGTTTTATATTACTGTCCTGAATAAATGCGAGAAATAATAACAAGAGTGACAAAGTGGTGTTTCATCACTGAGGACTCTTACTCGAATTAAATAATTTAAACAAATACACAATTTACAAATCATGGCATTTCCCTCATTCGCTATTCAAGGACTCTGAATAGAATGAGGAAAATACCTCGATTACTGTGAATTAAGTGGGTGGAGATAAAAGCAATCAATCTCACGCTACCAGATTCCGACTGCTTTGAAGCTCAATGATAATAACACTTTAATGTCATTTTTATTAATAAAGAATTAAATAAACAATGAATCACTTAAAGATTTTTTTTTTAGCTTTTTAAACATTTCTTGTAACTGCATGATCTTTTTAACTCACACAATTTATAACTTACAAAAGATCTTTTTTTTTTTTTTTTTGTTATTTTAGCTTAACAGCTTCACTGCTGCTCAGAGAGAAGTTGGCAAGTGTTTACAGACAGGTCAGCGTCTTTTATGCAAATTACTGGTGATCTGCTAGTGTCCAAAGCAATCACAAGGGTTTTCAGTGCAGCAACATATACCTCCTTGCAACCAATTTCACTTAGAAACTGCCAGCAACCTCCAGCAACCACTCGCCAACCGGTCGGGAAATACGTATTTTGCCTTACTGATCAGAAAGGAGAAAAAAAAAGGAAAAACACAAATAAGAAGAAAGCAAAAAGAAAAAAGAAGCAAATAAATAACAGTACAAAAACTACAAATAAAAGTATTCATAGCTAATAAGGACAGATTATTGTTAATTCTGTTTCCTGTGCAGTGTTAGCCGGTGTTTATTCTTTCTTGTAAGCAGGAAACAGAACAGTCCTTATCACATTTTTATATGTAATATAAGAGGACAATTATAAAGCACACCAGTATAACACATTATAAAAATGTCAAACTGCAAGGTACGGCCTGTGTCTCAGAGTAAAGCACACTTTGGAGTGTACAATAAGGAAATTTAGTTTGCTATATGCTATAAATATATACCTGGAAGTTACACACTACTTAAAATGACCGGGTTTGAATCCACCGCCTGGCCGGGCCTTTCTGAATTGGATAAGCAGAAGAAAATGGATGGCTGGATGCCTTAAAATTACTTACAGTATCATCTGTGTCTCTTTTCCTGTAAAATACCTGAAGTTACTCACTACCTAAAATTATTTATGCACTACTTAGAAATTACTTACGTTATATTTATTTCTTCTATCCTGTAAAAACTTGAATTGTTACCTCATTATTTTGGTGTAGCGATCATTAAATATTTTTAGATACATGTAATTACATTCAGATTCAGATGAAATTCTATCAAGGGGAATTAGTCGTGGGCTGTATTATAAAGTGCTACCAAAACATCTTAAATGAACAGTAAAATACTAAAAGATCAATTCCCTTTGCTTTTTTGTCACTTACTAATTCTCCACAAGGAAAGTGTTTGGCTGACAGTTTCAGTTACTCGTGCCTTTCCTCAGAACTTGTCTGCATAGTGCGATTACTCACACAGGAAGTTAGTTCATTTGTATATAAAAAAAATACGGCTTGTCACAGTTGTTGCATAATACAGCGGTCTAGCATCTTTGCTTGACTTGTACCGAGCTGCTGGTGGACATATTGCAACAAGACACGCTGAACTCTGTCTTATCACAAAGCAGAAGCAAAAAGTGATTGTGTCACTTTGAATGAGCTCTCTATGTCTACGGCCAAGGCACCGGCACTCAGCGTTCTGGTGACACTGGAGAAAGAGGAAAGAGAGAAACAGTGGAAAGCTTTTATCTTCGTGTCACCAAATCTGCTCCAACTATACGTCAGAGTGCAAGCGAGGACGGGAGGGGGTGAGGTTGCGGGGGAGAGGCTTGCTGGCGCAATGGCAGGCGCTCAATGGCGGCATTCTTCCCCTTCTGTGGGGACGCACACAAACACACATACACACTGCTACACCAGGGGATTCCCCCCAGGAGCGCCCAAGAAATACAACCCATCACTGCCTTATCACACCAGTGCCCAAAGACAGGAGAGAGGAGTGTAGAGAAGTGTTACCATTAACCCAAAACAGGAGGTGTACTGTATATCACTAAAGGATTCTGGGGTAGCAGTGTGAATACAACACTGCCCTGTGCTTGTTTCTTAGCTTGTGCGTGTCTTTATGTGTGTGCTTTTGCCCATGTTTATATATAGCTGAATGTATTTATGCATTAGTGTCACTTTTACAAATCCTCCACCATTCATATCTACATTTTTCTTCACTGTAAAATTTCAATTTGGGGGATTGTGTGCAAAGCTTCATTTAAGCTTATACATTCTCGCTGTCAAGTCCACATTATCTTCTGAGGTCAAGGCTTGTTCTGACAGTGGTACGAACTCAGAGGGTGCAGAGTTGTTGTGTCGTGTGACTGGATCGTCTCTTGATCTCAGTTCAGGAATCTTTCCCGAAGCACTTATACAGAAGCTTCCTTAAGCACCGTATGAAAGGAACCATACATACAACCCTGGTATATACACACAGATGCACGGTTTTGAGCAGCAGGTGTGCATCAGGCAGGATTCGGCATGCTACAACACACGGCAGCGTATTCCATTTCAACCTTAAGCGGCTGATTATTTTGCTGATGTCTCCTGTATTTGACCTTGAGCCACTTTTTCCTCCTAGCAAGCTGTAATTTTCATGTTTTTTTTCTCCCACACATATAGAAAAAAACATGAAAATTACAGCTTGCTAGGAGGAAAAAATAGGTTAAAGGTGAAATAGAAACTACTGATTTGTCATGTTATCAGGTTTCCAGTTGCATTTGCTAGTCAGCGAAACAGGTTTGACTCTCTTATAATAACTGTTATTGTGACTATGAAAAGTTTGCCTACACCCTTAAAGCCTGCCTATGCCGGCAGACAGGGCTTATATCTTTATTATTAGCCAGTCTGCTCTTTTGTGTTGGGGCATACCATTTGTTGGTTGCAGAAGACCGGTGGAGTCAGTATGTGTGTGTTGTACTCCACAACCCAGTCACCGTTTATAGAGGTTTCTTGCATGATGTCATGCGTACATTGTTCGAGAGTGAAAAATGAGAATTTCCTGACTAGTTGGCGAGTGGTTGCTGAAGGCTGTTGTTTGTCTCTGGGGGAAATTGGTCGCAAAGAGGGTCCTGCACCAAAAACCTCTTTGTGATTGCTTTGGTTGCTAGCAGAATGCCGTGGTTGATCATAGTTCGCGATTGAATGCGAACTGGAAATTTGGAAAGTTCTCCTTCAAATAAAAGTTGTTCCTCAGCGCTGCGGCCAACTCGTTTCTAAAGGCGCAACTCTGAAATGTTTTTCAAAGTTTTCTCCAAAAAAAAAAAAAAAATCCCATATTTTTTAAGCTGTGCTCTCTTTGTAGCGTGTATGATCTCTTAGCTCCTGTTCTGATAATCACTGAAACGGCAGTTAAAAGCCAGCAAGCGGCTGCAATGACAGAGCGCGCCACGTTATGAAAATCAAGACGTGCATGACGAGTCAAAAAGACACCAAAGCTTGGCTTGTGCGAGCAATTGTGGCACCAGGTTTGGTGGGAACAGCCGTTTGACAACAGCAAGGTTTAATGCAGCGCCCAGACTTTGGGAAAACTGAGTATATAAAATAAATTTAAAAAAATTGATGTTTATTGCAATCTTGTTATTACTCACGGAGTAGATCTACAAAAGATATGACATCAACTGAAAATCCCCCTTCTCTCAAAATGTGTTTAACTTATTGTCCTCCTCTCAGATGTTTGACATTATCTCTGAAGAATGATGTTAGTGGAGTGTTTGATCTGTGCTGAAGGGAAAAAGTGTCACCTTAAAGGGAATGTATTATGCAAAATTTGAATTTTTTTTCAGTTTCCAAATATAACTACATGACCCTACTACGTCTCCGTAGAAGAGGAAGAATTACACGTAGATGGCTGATTTAAATGTTTTGATTTGCCAGGCTAAGCACTGTTTATTTTTATTTACTCACGACAGGTCTGCTCACTCAGAAATGTCTCGGTCGGGTTCTGGATTAATCATGTAGGCCAACGGTTGTATTTTTGTTAACAGGCATATCGGTTCTCTCCCTTCACTTGGATCTATGGCCCTGGGAGGAAAAGACGCAGCAAGGGGGCGGGATTATGGGGGCAAGTGGGGAAAATTCACCTGGCTTGCGTAGCTTGGAGGTGCTCTTCAATACTGGTAGATTTTCACAGCTCATACTTTACACACTGGAGTTTATAAAAATGTCACAGGACTGTAAAACACACATTTTCGTGATACCTTTAAAGCTACAAGCCACTGAAGCAGCTCATTTGAAGCAGAACTAAGAACCAGGGGTTCCTGGTAGAATGAAGGATCTGCGAGCTATTTTTAGCTGAAACTCGACAAGAAGCACTCTCACATTGACATGCTAAAAAGGGTGTAATATGGGAGCTTTAAATATTAGCTTTAGATGCACATGCAGGTTGATTTTTGTGACAGCATAGTCCCTAAGCAACTTTCTCAGTGTAACTGAAGCCTCCAGTTCCCATTCATGTACACAAGATAACTTATTTGTTTGGATTTATATAATTATAAATCCAAACAATAAAATAGTGGATGAGATATTTAAATCCACTGATTCTTTTACTTTTTATGTACCTAACCTGAATCATGTTCCTACTTTAGGTAGCCACACTGCAAAAGAGGAAAACATTGAACTAAGTGGACTTCTTGCTCGATATCAGACAAGCTCGGTGTTAAGCATTTTTATTTTATTTATTTTTTTTACAAAAGCCTGTGCACCTACCAGTCTGAAGCTGAGCTGCTGACCTCTAATGTTACAGGAAACAACAAGTTGTGTTAGCGCGGTTGCTATTAAGTTTACAACTTAACAACCAGTGGTGAATTAAAGTGCGTGAGGGTGTAATTTGTAATACAGTGTGGAAATATGTGAACAGTGGGTGTATGAGTCACCTTCGTGTAGGCCGTTGTTTAAATGCCATTTTCTAGGAGATGTCACAAACGGGGACATGAATTCAATATACGTACTCTGAGTCTGTCCATCAGTGTGTGATGTGGTTTTGTCATTTAAGTTGCGATGCTGCAGATCCGCCTATCAGACAGAAATACTATCAGACAGAATCTCCACTGAAAAACAGATAGCAGGGAGTGTTGCAACTGATGTTGGCATGGAGTCTAAAAATTTAACAAGAAGTATGTTGGCGGATCACACAGTGAATGCAGTTTTTAAAGCTGTGCATTTTTGGCAGCATGCAGTTGTGTGTATTTATGGGTGGTGTGAGAAACAGTTGCCCTTTTGGCCACACACAGTCACATCTGGGCCTTGCTTTGGGGAGACACTTTTGCCCTTTGGCTGGATGCCCCGCACACCTCCATTAGTTTCACCTCCGCTCATTCCACTCCCACAAGTTAAGCCTAGGTATCTGCTTGATTGTAACTGTAGTTCAGCCTGATTTCACATAAAGGAGTGATGACATTTTGGTAGCTGAGTCAGTGTCTTTCTTGCCCTTCAACTATTCAGCACTTGAGCAGAGTGTGTGAGCGCACGTGTGCGTTTTCTGTGATTTCTTTTTACTTTACCGTGTGTTATTAATATGTGCTCAGTGTTTCACACCTTGCTGTATAGCTCAGAGTAATGTTATTCTGGGTCAGACAGTGACCGCATGGGCACGCACGCGCGCAAACACACTCCCGCTTGCAAACACACAAGCACAGTACAGAGATAAACAAGTGGTTGCATTTCTGCATGAGTCACAGTCGTGGGCAGAGATGGAAAGTTTCCTTGTTTGGGCTATTCCCCCCTGCTGACACTTTTGATACTTCCATTAAGTATCTGATGTGTTTCTAGCCTGAAGTCAAGTGATAGTGGACTGTTCACTCAGCTCATACCTACAAAGATGACAGATATCCTAACTCCTCACCCCTTTCTTCCTGTTTGCTGCCTGCTGAAAGGCACAAAGATACCATTTAAGAAAAATTTATTATTTGCTACCTATACTATTTTTATTACTGCTATTCCTATAAATTTTAGAATAATATATAAGCTCACTGGTCACTTCATTAGGTACACCTGCTCTACTGCTTGTTAATGCAAATATCCTCTAAATCCCATAGTATCAGTTCACTGCATTTAGGCATACAAACAATGTCAAGATGACCTGGTGAAGTTCAGACCTAGCATCAGAATGGGGAAGAAAGGTCCATCCCATCCATTCATCCATTTTCTTCCGCTCATCCGGGGCTGGGTCGCGGGGGGCAGCAGCCTAAGCAGAGAATCCTAGACCTCCCTCTCCCCAGCCACCTGCACCAGCTCATCTGGAGGGACCCCAAGGCATTCCCAGGCCAGCCTAGAGATATAATCTCTCCAGCGTGTCCTGGGTCTGCCCCGGGGCCTCCTCCCGATAGGCCTAGGAGGCATCCTTTTCAGATGTCCGAACCACCTCAACTGGCTCCTTTCGATGTGGGGAAGAAAGGTGAGCTGACTAATGTGGCATGATTGTTGGTGCCAGATGGGCTCGTCTGAGTAATTCAGAAACTCCTGATCTATGGGGATTTGCCCACACAACCATCTCTAGGGTTTACAGAAAAGGTCTGAAAAAGAGAAACTATCCAGTGACTGGCAGTTCTCTGGGCAATAATGCCTTGTTTATGCCAGAGGTCAGAGGAGATTTTCCAAACTGCTTTGAACTGATAGTAACTCAAATAACCACTCATTGTATTCGAGGTATGCAGGAAAGCATATTTGAGTGCACAACGTGTCAAACCTTGAAGCAGATGGGCTGAAGGCCACACTGGGTGCCACTCCTGTCAGCCAAGAACAAGAAACTGAAGCTACAATTCACACGGGTTTACCAAAAATTAGATAATACAAGATTAGAAAAACATTGCCTGGTCTGATGAGTTTTGATTTCTGCTGCAACATTTGAATGGTAGGGTCAGAATTTGGAGTAAACAACATGAAAGCATGGATCCATCCTGCCAAGCAACTGTGTGGTGCTATCATGTCAATATGGACCAAAATCACTGAGGAACGTTTCCAGCACCTTGTTGAATCTGTGACACAGAGAATTAAGGCGGTTCTTAAATCAAAAGGGATTCCAGGCTAGTGCTAGCAAAGTGTACGTAATGTAGTGACGGATGAATCATTCAAGTGCATGTTGACATTTGAATGATTCAATGCCGTGTGATGTTGTAACATGCATGTTTTGTGGTTTTTTGTAATTGATTTTTTTTTCCCCACAGCGGACGTTTTTTTTCTTGTCATGGAAGAAAAATTACAATTATTACCAATCATACTAATAATAACTCACTTATATTTAAGTGAGTCATGAGCTTATTAAGTCCTGAGCATGTGACAGTGAAGGTGATTGCACAGTACTTGTGCCCTGAGAGTGAAACAGCTAAATGAAAATGAGCAGCCATGTGTAATACTGACAATTTCCTGTCTAATACTACTATTACATTTTTTGGACAGCAGGAATGTGTTATTTGAATTTAAAAAAAATATAGATTGTGCTTCAGTATATTTGTTGGTTTTAGCTTCTAATAAATCAGGATTTTCCACTTGTATTTGCAGTCTATGATTTTTAGTTTGTTGGATAAAACATGAAATTTGAACAGAGTCACTTTGGGTTTAGAAACTCTATTTTGGTGTTTCACTGATTTCATATTTTTGAAAAAATGAAAAAGAAAAAACTTATCTTCCGAACGAGAAGAACTGCCTGCTTTCACCGTCACAAAGGTGGTTTTCAGTGCGGCCTTGC
>JAVDPK010001421.1:82328-97681 GCA_034780415.1 Cichlasoma orientale | reverse complement strand
GAGTAAAAACAGTGAGTAAAAAGAAGCAGTGCATTATGGGAACCCCCCCAGCAGCCTAGGCCTATAGCAGCATAACTTACCAATATAGCGTTACCAAGACTTTTATTAAGATAGTTTGAACTAATCCATACTGTGGATCGTCACACCTCCTCACATTGTATGAATGAAATTCTGGGATGACTGTGAGGAGCATCAACTTTTAATGAAGCGTGATATGTTTATGCTTTAAAAACATCTGGTATGTGCGGCTTAGCCTCGAGAGAAGGAACAGCAAATGTCGACTTTTAGGGAAGAACTTGTCTAATCATGTTTTTGCCGTTGGCTCTCTGTGATCGCATGCGTAAATTGTTATGTGAGTGCCTGCTTGTACAAGTATTATTAGGAGTTTATCTTAGTTGTTTTTTTTGCAAGTTGACTCATTATGTGTAGTTATTTATCAAAATCCCAGTACCCTTTGATATTTTATGCAGTGTGGGTGGATAAGCTGAACTTAATTTTACAGTGCAGTCTCATAGTTTTACCCTTTAATACATTAGGCTTTATGAAAGTCCAAGTTTGCGCAACTGACCTCCTTGGAATTGGGGGTGTTCTGCATTTATAACCTTTAATTAATTTTTTTAGCTTTCATTGATGATAAGTAAATAATTTTAAATGAAACTTGTACGTTCAAAACATTATTTTAATCTTTTTGATAATCTCTAGGGAATTTTCATGTTTTCTAGTTGACTTATGTTGAATCCTGTAAAGGTGAAGGTTAAATGTCACTTTCAATAAATGAAGCTGCAGTGGGTGTAAAAACAAGAAACCAGAAAGAATCACTTCATGAGGAGTTGCCTTTTTTTTGTATTCCCTTAATTAATCAAAAAAAAAAAAAAAGAAGTCCTCAGAAAGATGCTGATAATCACTATAAACTAATAATAAATCAGTGATGATCTGCATTATGGTTATTGTACAGCATGACTTTATAAGTATCTTTCATGACCTGACACAGTGAAACACATTTTCATAACTCAAAGCCAGAAACAAAACTTTAGTTTCACTTCTTAGTCAGGTGAAATTTGGCGAGCTGTTCAGCTGCAAAGGTTTTAAGAGCAATATTTAAAAGTAATATTTCGATCTGATCATCTTAAAGAGAAAAATATCGATATTCTTCAGTTGTAAAATAAAGGTTTTCTAAACTTGAGAAACAGCAGAACACTTTCTTTTTCCGTGTGTGTTTGTCGTAGAAGGAGTTGAGGGCTGTGATGCACGTGAGTGATTGATACACAAAGACACGCAGAGGCTGCTAAACTAAAAGCTGGAAACTTTCAGATTGTTCTGCTATTTCTGGACAGCTCTCTCTCCCCCTCCGTCCTGTCTGCGTCTCACTGCTACACTGTGGAATAAAGGTTAAAAAAAAAAAAAGCCCAGAAATATACAATAATATAAATCATACACAGCAGGTTAGACATCATTCATGTAGGTGTGTCCTTTCTACTGGCCTTCTTGTCATTAACAAGGACAAAAATCATTCTCTTTCATTTTCATCTTTGTTGGCAGCCATTGCCTTTTTCACTCTTAGTTGTTTATTTTGCAGAAACCCAAAGTGGTTTCCTCTGTGGATAAAATCTGTGTATAGCATGAGAAGATTTGTTTTGTTTTTTGTTTTTTTTGTTTGACTTCTTCTCAACCATGACCTTTTCTTTTAAAAACGCCTCCTTTTATGATTCACTGTATCTCAAATTTGACATTTCACTTCTTTCTCATGACTGAAACCTGGCGTTTAACAACTGCCTGAGTCTAAGAATCTAACACATGCATCATGGCATATGATGGCCGCTGCGTGGGCACCAACCTGTAATAATCACAGCGCACCCTCAGGTGCCATTGTGATCTTCCCAGAAGCCCTCAGTGCACGGTAAGAGACACTCCCAGATATTTCCATACTGAGGCTTTCCTCTCGTGAAAAAGGAGCAAAAGGACTTCCCTCCTGATGTTCAGCCAGCTGCATACCTGAAGAGTATTTACGTACGCCACTCCCCATGACTGGAAATGTTGACATGTTGTGTGGGAGTGTAGTACTCGAAAAATGCTGACATAATTTCATGCTGATGTAAGCTGCTCAGAAGGAGTTCCAGGAGCGTGCATAATTTTCAGGAATATTGGAGATCAAAAATCTGTTTTATTGTAAGTACACCCACTTGCCTGTGTTAAAAGAACTCTGTTTGCATCATTTGAAGTCTCTAATTTTTCAACTTGCACTCAAAGCGCCCTCCCACAAGCACACACAGATGACCACATAATAGAGCTCCGACCAAACTGGAGGTTTCTGAGTGTCAGTGTCCTGCCAAGGCTGAAACAAAAACTGGGAAACCAGGCAAGCAAGCTGCATTAGTTGTACTTGTTTGCATAGAGTAGATATAGGGATATAGTAAAAGTTAAAAGTTGTTTTTAATCCACCATAGTTTGGAACAAATCTTATCTGAGGTCAACCACCAAAAGCAGCAGAGAGGGGAAGAAAAGAGTGAAAGAGAGTGCAGGCAGGGTGGAGTGGGTGGAGAAGAGTGTCCATTGAGATGATTTGGACATGTGCAGAGGGGGGATAGTGGATATACTGGACAAAGGGTGTTGAAGAGCTGCCAGGGAGGAGGAAACGAGGGAGACCACAGAGAAGGTTCGTGGATGTAGTGAAGGGGGCCATGCAGAGGGTTGGTGTGACAGAGGAGGACGATAGGAATAGGATGAGATGGAGGCAGATGATCCACTGTGGTGACCCCTAAAGGGAGCAGCCAAAAGAAGAAGAAGAAGACTTTTTGAAACAAATATGTACAAAATACTAGTAATACTAAAAGGGCACCTGTGTGTGTTTAAGCCTAATGCAAACTTGCTTGTAATATTCAAACCTTTTGTTAAAATTGATGCAGTTAAAGCCAAGGCATTCTTAGTTTCCAGTGTGGGTCAAGCTCCAAAAATGCTACATCTTTGATTTTCTTATAATTAAACCCATCACCACGACCTGAGTGCATCTTCGGGGCTATTTTTTTTTCCCGAAGTTTTAACGGCTTCAGAAAAGATATTAAATTGTATTCACAGGTTAAATAGCACCCAGTGTAACACTGGTACTCTTTTAAAAGTATAATTTCCATATTTGTTTATGACATGTAGTTTGCAGCATGTAGTGCTGAATTTTCTTAACGCTGAGCAAGGATGTTGTTACTTTAAAGGTGAATAATGCTGCAGTGAGCTGTTCCTCGCAGTTACCGGAGCGTCTGTGTGAATCTGTGAATTATCTCTGATTATGACTGTATGCTATTGATCCTTTGGCAATAGTAGGAGTGAAAATTAGAGCAGCTTTAGCTCTGTCACAGAGATGATGGAGATAGCACTCCTCCCCTCCCTCACTGTTGAATAATCTGCTTACTCACCGGATGTGATTCACCTAACTAACTCTAATAGAGAGAGGACCCTGTTGTCTAAATGTTTGGTCAGCAAAGTTGTGTAATGTTTGGAAAGTTGTGTGCTTGTGAGATAAATAACTTCATTTGAGCCTCGGCCTGTCTGCCTGAGCTGCTGCTCTGAAATCCTCACTGTGTGGGTCGTTAGAAAGGCACAGAAATTTCTGCACAAGCAGAAAAATATTGCTACAGATTATAATTTTGAAGCAAAATAAAAATAAAGATAAATAAAAAAGTAACAAAAGACAAATAAATAAAATTGGTCAGAGATTTTTAGGCTAAATAAGATTTTATTTGGACCGTCTTTAGCTTTAATGATGGTGTGCATTCACTGTGGCATCATTTCGATGAGCTTATGTAGTGTCACAGCATTTATTTCCATCCAGAGCTGCATTCTTTTTTCACCAAGATCTTGTACCACTGTCTGAAGTCTTCTCCAGCACATCCCAAAGCTCTCAGTGGGGCTAAGGTCTGGGCTCTGTGGTGTCCAATCCATGTGTGAAAATGACCACTCTTTCACAGTTTGAGCCCCATGAACCCTGGCATTATCTTTTTTGAATATGCCCGTGGCATTAGGGAAGAGAAAAAAATCCATTGATTGAACCTGGTCAGTCAGTATATTCAGGTGGTCAAGTGACCTCATTTATTGGGCAAATAATGTTGCTGAACTTACACCTGACCAACTGAAGCAACCCCAAATATTAATGCACCCACAGGCTTGTACATTAGGCACTGGGCATGATGGGTGCATCGGCTCACCTGCTCTCTTCTTCCCCTGATGCATCTATCACTCTGGAACAGGGTAGATCTGGACTCATCAGACCACATGGTCACACAACACCACTCACCTGGTATAGAAGTCATAGCAGTGTTTGTCCTTCCTGAGAAAGCTGAAGAAGTTTGGCATGACACCTGAAATTCTTAGCAGCTTTCACAGGGGCACCATTGAGAGCATTCTCACCGATGGCCTCACAGTCTGGTTTGGGAACTGTTCTGCACAGGACATAAAGGCGCTCCAGAGGGTGGTGAAGACTGGCAGAACAATCTCAGTAGCTGCCTTCCCACCACTGGAGGACATTTAACACACCAGGGACATCAGAAGAGCACGGAACATTATTAAGGACTCAACACACCCACAACATGCCTCTTTACACTCCTGGCATCAGGGCGACAATATAGGAGCGGGAAATCAAGAACCACCAGAATGAGGAACAGTCACCTTTGGCATGAGGTCTGACACACTTCATTTACTGCGACTGCTTCTGTACAGTCTATCTTAGATGTATATTCTGCATTGTTCCTTTATTTTTTTTATTATTATTATTTATTTATTTTCTTTTTTATTTCTGCTCTTCTTCTTAGATTAAGCCGGAGCAAAAGAAGTGCAGAATAAGAATTTCATTGTTCGGTGTAACTGACTGTTTACTGTGCACATAAAACGCTCTTGAATGACCTTTTTATGTTGCTTCAGAGTCCAATCTTGCTCCTTAGCAAATTGTTCCCAGTTAGCATCTCTCATAAGTTATTTTCTCAAGGATACACAGCTGTTTAGTCCCAATCCCCCGCTCTTACTTTGGCTATTAAATATAGCCCGGAGTTCTGCTTTTTATTTATTTATTTTTTATTCTTCAGTTCTTAAGCCCGTTTTAGTAATTTCAGCAATCTCCTTTGTTATTTTCTTTGCTTGATGCAGCCCAATAATTCGATCCTTCTGAAATGCAGTAACGTGTTTTCCACGACCACGGGATATGTCTTCTGACTCTGCTCTTTAAAAAATAAGAAAATGCTTACTGCATCAGTTAGGGTTCAATAACCTGTTGACAGTCGAAACATATTAATCGCTGCAGTAATTATCCAGTGCCAGGCTTGGACCTATAGCTTAGTTAAATCCAGGCGTCTACAGTATCTACAGTATCTTGACTGCAGTGAATACGCAATTCTCATTGGCTGGAGAGTGTGTTTAAATCTAATGAGGTATGCAGCTGTAGAACTCATAGTTTGAAGGTTACTTGTTTCAGTTAACACTATGCGACAGTGGATGCTACATTTTGAAGGAGCACTTTTCCCCCAAAATATGACTGAACACTCGGCCCGCTTGTTGGTGTTAGTTGCAGTAAAGAAACCAAAGCATCACCTGCTGTAACCAGATCAGTTATGCACTCTATCACTGCGTATTTTCTGGTATTATCATTGATGATCTCTTGTGCAGTATTTTTCCTGTGCATTAGGAAATTCCACAGAGCAGACACTGCTAGAGATTGTGTGTATTCATTAGACTTGACACAAGGAGGGACACAAAAAATCGGAACGAGTGAGTGATGTGTTTAAAGAAAGATTAGGACAAAACCTTTTTTCCTCATCAAAGCTATGAGTCCTACTTTTTGCTGTGCATTATTGGCCTTTTTTCAGTTAGACTTTAATGGTTTAGTGTGCTTCAGACAAAGTAATGTTTTTAAATTATTACTGCCTCCATTTACCATCTCTAAGAATAAAAAAACTGATAACTCCTTTAGATACCTGAAACCAGCGATCCCACAACCATGCGCACAGTGTATCCAGCCACATCACCCACCAAAAAACGAGCACAAACACACAAAAAAGGAAAAAAACCATACATAAAGAGTGTTAATATTTTGTTTTAGGCTGATTAAATCTGATATATTTTCTTGGCCTCAACTGCATCAGTAAACAACACCATACTGTATGTTGTTTCTACCAAGTCAGCACTCTGCAAGTTCCACGAGTGTGGATTTCTGTGTGTTGAAGCAGAGAGGCTGCTCTCAGACAGTTGCCAGACCAGACTCAGGTCAATGGCAGGTCATGACCCAGAGTAGACTAACCCACTTAGCCATTGTCAGCAACCCTCGCCCCCATCAACTGTCTCAGTTCCACTCTCCTCTCCGCCTACCCTTTGTCCTTGTCTTGCTCTAGTCTAAAGTCTCCTTTCTCTCTGTTGCCCTTTCTTTAAACTCATCACTCACTCCTTCCCTTGCTCTCTGTTTCCCTCCTTGTGTTCCTTCAGTCTATGAGGAGGAACTTCCACTGCAGCCTCTATCCAGGAACAAGCTTTCACTGTGGAAACACAACTACATTACAGTGCTCCGGCTGCTTTCCACACCAAGCAGGGTAGGGGAGGGGGGAGCTGGGGTTCAACGTTTAGATCATTATCCAGCCTGCAATACCACCAGAGAGGCATCTGACGGGTCCTAAATTCTTCCGGCAGCGTGGCCATGATCCTGTGTGTACTGTCAGGGTCATAACAAACTAAATACAGCGAACTGACTCGAACTGACGGAGTCAGTGGTCTGTTTTTACTTCACATAATGTAGTTTCAACTTTTGAGTCTATTAAGTAATCAAAAGTGATAAATTGTGCATGCTGTTTTAAAGTGATGATGACCCCAGGCTGGGATTACGTGAAGAGAGAGAGGAAGATTCAATTCACAGAACCAAGTTTTCCAAGAACCTTCCTTCACAGCACCTTGAGCATCTACCGCATGTGCAAATGTATGTAGACCTTTTGCACAGAACTGTGTATCTCTTCATTTTTGCATTCCTTAGTTGCACATGTGTCTTCTTCTTATTAATATAAATAATTCCAAAGCGCCCGAAGTTAACGGCACTCCAATGCAAATGACCGAGTTTTACATCGTGCGGACGTCTGAAATGACTGCAGCATGCAAAGCAGAGGTCTATATCTGTCCCTCTGTGCGTGCCATTTTTTATGTACTCCTGAAAGACAGACTCTATAATTGGCCACTTATCATTAATGGACAGACAAGACACGTAGGTAGAACCTCTCTCTCTCACACACACACACACATATGAACACACACTCAGAAAACACAGGAAGAGTCATCATATTCAAAGCAGACAGGAATAGAAACAGAGCACATGAGGTAACCACAGTGGCGTAAGCAGCACCATTACCTTAACAATGATCATGACCAGTAGTCGACATTGTGTATGCTTGTGTGTGTGATCGTGCATGTGTGTGTGATCGTGCATGTGTGTGTGTGTGTATCTGGGAAGGATGGCTTTTCCATACATGATTTTCTTCTCCATGAATATATCTGGTTTTTATATAAGGTATGCCCGGGACTTATATAATTCTTGGCGCTTTATGGTTCAGTGTGTGTATCTGGAAATCTTGTGCAGTTCTGTGTCTGTGTGTGTGTGTGTGTGTGTGATGCCTTGGAAGCCGTCCTGGCCACAGCTGTGGAAATGCTCCACTGCCCCACTCCACACAGTGGGGACTGCAGTGGGGAAGCGAATGGACGGATGGATGGGTGAATAGTTGGGGTGTGGGAGCTTTAATGGATGGGTGGAGAAGAAGAACTGTTGAACAGTGGCACTGACAGAAAGATGTCAGTGGGGAAAATGAGAGAGGAAAAGTTGTGCTAGCTTCAGTCTTATGCAAACCAAACCTTTTTTGTTTTCATTTAGCTTTAAGATTTAACTCGCTGTGACAGTCTTGTGTCAAGTCACTCTCAAAGTTCGTTGTATTTCTTGTGTTTTTTTTGTTTTGTTTAGGAACTGTTACTTTGTTGCAAAGTGGACAAAAGTTCTCTTGCTATACTGTGCATGCTTTTTTTTTTTTTTTTTTGCAGTTAATCAGTCCACTTTTCTGGTCCAGCCTAGTGTTTCTGATGTTGGCTTAATATCCTCCTGGCCTACCGTTAAACAGCTTTTTTTGGTTTCTTTGTTTCTTCATGTTTCCACACATGCACTGAACCCCTGACCTTTTCTTGACATCACCCAACGGAGATGTATGTGAGAATGCAAATGTTGTACACCGCCCTCTCAGTTCCCCAGTACGAAGTCCGTGTGATGTCTGACTGGGCCATTGTGAGACGAGCACGGGCGACACTCAAAGTGAGTTTGAACGTGTCATCTACTCAAGCAGCACCCAAAACCAAACAGAGCGCTCCAGCATTAAAGAACACCTCTCAAGCATGCTACATGTAAGAAAGAACAAATTAGACAGTGACCTGATTCTTCAGAGTTCACGTGAAAATGGCCTCAATGACATGTAGGATTCTTCTCTTTTTTTCTATATTGTTTCTCTATTGTCCCAGCAGGTCAAGCTTATCCTGTAAAATATCCTCTATCTACTGGATAGGCAGACACTGTATTTGGTACAGATGTTCACTGTTCCTGGTCAAAATGTTCCAGGAAGTTGGATAATGCACCGACTTTTTGGCTGGTACCTCCACTGGGTTGATATTTGTGGCTGTGAACTCGTCTTGTATCTTTATCAGTTTTTTTTTTTTTTTTTTTACTCAAACCATGCTAACATGCAATACTTATATGGTGAATGCTGTAAAGATGATCCATAGGCATGTGAGGATATTGTGTAGATTGGAAACATTGCTGTATCCAGGTATCCTCTCACAAATCATTAGCATCAGTGTGTACAGTTTCAAGTGGCTGCTGGGTTTTTCCTTTTTTTTGTTTTCCTTTTAAATTTGGACTTTATATTCACACCTCAGTGACCTTCTACAGTGCAAAGTACAATACTCACTTTGGTCTTGTGACACATCATATGTCCTTGCACCACAGAGATTTAAATAAACTGTTGAACTACTTTGATTTTTTTTTCTTGTGCTTCTGTTTTATGATGCATGACACTTAGAGCATAGGTGTTGATTTATGTATAAATTATATATTCATTTATTTCAGTGTAGTGTATTTTAGTGTACAGAAATATATTTGCTTTTCTTCTGTATTGGAGGGACTGCCCTTACTTTGCATTATGGGAAGCCCCATCTGGAGCTCTGTCCTGTTAGGGATTTGCATGCTGGGTGCAGCCTGCGGTAACGTGCTAGTTCTCTGTAACAGGCTGATTTATTTGCTGATTATCTGCTTCTCTTTATGGCACTAATATACCGATAACTATTAGAGTGTCCATTCTGTGCCTCTCTTCAGCCTTTGTGTTCTGTTTTCTTCTTTGTTTCCCATCGAACATTTGACAGGAATTCATCCTGAGAGGAAGTGTGTGCATGCATGTGTGTGTATCTGTGTGTGTATGAGTGTGTGTCTTACTTGTAGTGGAAACTCTTTGGGAATCTGTGCCATGGAATGTCTGGGCAGGATTCCCTCTTTTCCCCAGTGGAGCAGACCATTCACACACAACTATCCCTACGCAACATGAACACGTAGTGCAGCAAGGCATGGAAACACATGTCCACTATCATTAGACAGTGTGTGTGATCTTTGCTGTGGGCTCCTACGTCCAACATTTGATTTTTATGAGGATGTGTTACCAGATCACTAAAAGATGAACTACCTCTGTCTGTCAGGTCAGTCTTTTCCCCTTCTCTGTCTGACTTTTGAGTTCTTTGCTCTCACTTTCTCTGAATTTTCTTCTCTCTTCCTCTTCTTCCCCTTTCACTGGAATGCAACTTCAGTTTAACCATGTGACTCATCTCTCCCACGCCGACCACACCAGTGCTGCCTGTCCTATACAGCCGCAACGCTGACCTAGACTCTCCTAAGCGCACACACAGACACACGCACACAGTCCCACTCCTAGACACGCGCACACACGCATGCTTACACACTGCACATTGTTGCGTCACTCTCCTGTGGTGTGGCCTGTAACGACTACACAGCTGTTCCTGCTTAGCTGTCATGTAAGCCCTGATGTCAAAGCTTTGTTGTGTGTGATTGGTTGACGTCTGTGTGCGTCTTTCATATGTGGGAGATACTATGCAGGAGCCTGTTGCTCTCTGTGCCACAGAGAGTCATGGTCATGGACGAAACGTTTGACTGATGCGAGACCTCTTGCCCTACAGTAGAAGTCTTGCGTCTATTTGTTGCCACAAAGTGTGTCATGGTAGGGAGTGACAAAGACGTTTAGTGACCCAGAACACATGTAGGCTTGCATCCATCAACCAGCCACCAGTGCTTTAAGGTCATCCCTTACTGGAACCCATTTCAGCTGGCAGTGGAAGAAAGGCAGGGTACAGCCTACACAGGTCACCAGACCATCACAGAGAGATGACCATTCATGTGAACATACACACTTTAAACCACGGCTTGTTTTCAAGTTTTGTGTAACCAAAAAAAAGCACCATGCTTTAAACTTTAAATCCAGTGCCATGTGTAGCTTCACCAGAGGATTAGAACTCAGAAGAAAAAGTCAAACGCGCAACTGTTTCATTAAGTTTTATACACTTTTATTGACAGTTTAAGTCCATTTTTATAGTCTTTGCTGCTATTAATTTTGTTAGGGCACCAAAGTTGCTGCAGAGATTTGTGCGCTTAGTCAGATGGCTACAACAAAATAAAAAAATATAAAAACAAGCAAGCAAACAGTTAATGTTGCTAACAGTTAAACTAGAGTAAACAAAGATGTTACTGTTGGTATCAATGCTCTTGCAAATGAGTATCTAATCTGTAATTTTTAGTATTGATTAGTATCACAGTATCACATTTTCACTCTGCTCCATTATATGCTGCCTAAGGTACTTCCTGCACTAAAACCCCCCAAAAACCAAAAAGTATTTTGCATTTTAATAATTTTAGTATCGAAAGGTACCAGAAGTACTGATTCTGGAGACATCCCTATTCATTATTATGCACAGGCACGATGGCATTATGCTGGCTAATAGTATAATAGACCAAACTACTCAAACCCAGCATGCATGAATTAATAAAAAAAAGTGAGAGAGAGACCCAATCTGAACACATCCTCAAGAATAACAAAATAACAGGGACAGTTTGAATCGATATGAGGATAATTAGGTCCTATTTAACATGTGCTGCACCCAAACAAAAACAAACAGCACGGCTCTCTGTGTGACCAGTGAAAAATTAAAGAGCAGCAGTACATTTAATTCTTACCACCTCTTCACAGTTTCTCAACGGTTCACAGTCTGTGAACCTTTAAATAACAATTATGATGCACCATGTAATCAAAGCGAATCTTCTTGGATCCACTCAGGTATTAAATATATTTAGAAACCAGTGATAAAACAATAGGACTTATTATTATTTTGGACCTGGCCAACTGTGGTGCAGGATCAGGTGTCCATTATTAATTTATAAATGTGTATGTTAAAAAGTGGTTAGTGTGGTAGAGTAACAGGAGCTGATTTAACAATAAGGCTGTTTTCATCTCTTTAAAAAAAAAAAAGAGTGAATCAAAGCTGCATTTGTGTAAAACTAAAAAAGACAGACAAAAGTGTGTCATTGACTTATTTAGGAAATATTCCACAGCTCTGGATTAAAATTGTGTTTGTTTTTGCACTTGTGTGTGTGTGTGTCTGTGTGTGTGTGCCCAGTCATGGTCACCATGGTGAAGTCCTACTAAAAATCGTCATGACAACTCAAGCCATCAACAGCCATGTTATAAGCCAAAACACGTAACTGTCTCCTACGCATCAACACCATTCACACATACACTCATGCACACATTTGCACACACACACATACACACACACTGACACACACACACACAACAAAGACACCCACATGCACAACGACGTATATCACAGATTTAAAACTGAGTGTCAAAATAGAGTTACTTGTTTATGAGATAAAATTGGTGTGCTGTTTATCCTGCTCAGAATGATGCATAGTTGAGAGAGCTTGAAGTATGCTTATTTTTTCCATCCCAGAGTCCGTTCTTGTTGAAGAGGGAGAGCGCAAAAAAAAAGAGAAAAAAAAAAAGAAGTATTTTTGTACATGAAGATAATCGATTGGATCATCAACTGTATTTCTGACAGAGAAGTGCTTGTGCCTGAAGATGATCCCACCCTTGAGGTTGTCACCTTAAGCTCACCCCATTCATGTACCCATAGCACATGGACTACTGGATGGTTAAAATATAAGACCCACCCACCCCCTGACCCATTTTCCTGTGTAAACTGTAAAGACTCTGGTGAGCAGTCTTACCACCCGCCCTGCCACCCACCTCTTCTCATTTCCAGTGGGGTGGAAAATGTTACTGGAGTGGGGAAAAAAAAGGGGAGTGGGAAGACAGGAGCAGTAGAAGATGAGTTTAAGGGGGGAGGAAAGTATCAGGGTGAGTGAGTGCGTCCATTAACCCGCCCAGAGGTACACCTCAGGGGGCTAGGGGACTGGCCCTTGTACTCCTGCTAAGTGTGTATGTGCTTATGAGTGTGTTAGTGGAAGTTTAGATTTCTGGAAAAAATGCAATTCGGTAGGGAAAACATCCTCTCTCTTTCTCTCTCTCTCTCTCCTTTGTCTCCTGTGCCCAAAATATTAGAAAACCCTGTGACTTTCTTTCCTCGTTACCTCGTTACTACATTGTGGTGTCTATATGTTTTAGGCCATTAAAGGGAAACTACAGTGGGGTTGTTTCACTTCCTTTAAACGTTATAGACAGCGCTCACAAAGACCGCTTTTACACACACTGACCACATTATTTAAAACTCTGGCAATTTTAATATGAGCAGCCATCATTTAACAGTACATATAAGTGACAAAAAATATGATAAAAGGCCCACTTTAATGAATACATTCAGGTCAGCTATTTTTCAGCTATACTGAAATATAGCCACAATGATTGACTAAGAATTTAAACATTTTATTGCATTTTAGTTGACTGTTTTAACTGGTTACTGATTTCATTTAGGCCTCAGTCACACAGGCCTTTAGACTGGTGAGCAACCTCCATTTGCTAGGGGAAAAAAGTGTATCCCCAACTAGCTGAAACATGTCGGTTGCGACAATAAGGCACAACCTTTACTTTGAAGGCGAACATTCTACGTTTCCGGTTTGGGCCACACTTTTTCACATTTCCGCTCGGCGAGTCGGTGGCGACTGTTTGCAGACAAGTCGGCGTCTTTCCAGCAACCACTCTCCAACCAGTTGTAGAAAACACATTTTTCCTCACCCCCCTTGCCAGGGGAGGGAGTGAGGGAATAGGGTGTCACTGACTGGTCTGTAGGTCTGTGTGTCTGGGGCCTTATTACATGAGCTAATTTTTGCATGTATCCTCTGGCTACTGCAGAGATAACCCCTACATTGTATTTGTACCACTACTTAGGAATCACAGCTAAAAGCCCATGCCTTTTAACTCTTATTTTGCAAAGCCCAAGCTGAGACGCTCATGTGATAATTTCTCAGACTTGTCAAAGCTGCCTCAGAACGAAGACATTTCAAAGCTGTTTTCGCAGGCTGAATGAGTCTCCCCATGTTGTGTGACTTTGGCAAGATAAATCGATGGAAAACCCATTTGGATTGATTTCCCACTTGTCTGCAGACATTCTGGCAGTTTCCATTTATTCAATTATGCTACATAAATCACACTGTAGTAACGTTGCATTCAGCGAGACAGCCGGTCTACCAAAGAAATCATTCAGTCACCTTAATTCTTGTGTCAGTGTTGCTTCATCATGTAGCGATGCAGCTACGAAATGGAACGGTTTGGAAAACTCCTTGTTTGTTTATGCATTCAAGGACTTGTCGGGGAACTCCAGTCTCAGATGCCAAACAAAAGCCTTATTAGTGCAAATAACTACAGTATCATAGTTACATGATGTCGACATTTCCATGTTATTTCTTGACTCTTCTGATTGTGATTTTTTTGACATAGGTTGCTTGTGGAAATTTTTTATTTTTTTTTTTCAGCCCCACAGTTTACTATGAATAGATGTCAAATCATTGATATCATCTAGTATCAGCAGGTAGTTAAAAATAAATGAAATGTAGCCAGGAAATCAATCTAAAAAGCACTGGTATGCCTCACAAAATACTAAGGCACAGTATAGTGGCAGCAGGGCTCTGTTTATATTTCAAAATTTTCAGTGAAAAATTAAAACAGACTTGATAATGCTTACGGTATGTTTTATTAGTGATTTTTCATGAGAACGAGCTTAATTTCCCTGGGACCTCGGGTTGTTATTGGAGTCGCACAGTCAGTCTAGCACAATTTTTTCCCCTTTAATTTCTGGTCATATAGCAAACACGTTTGTGGTCCAGTGATCAAGGTAGTGACAATATCACCCACTCGAATCTCACTTGCTAGTTTCATCCTGTTACCATGTGATGTAAATGGAAGTGAAAACACCCACTCGCTTCATAGTGCCATGACAGTCATATGACATCAGTCCTACAATGACACAGCTTTATCACCTGGATTTCCTGTGGGATATCAGAGAAACTTGAAAATCACTCATTGTTTGATGAGTGATGCCGGTTAAAACGGTCTATGGGTGCATTCATGTATATGTTCAAGGTGAAATAAAGTAATTTTACACTTTGCTGTTATGTATGAGCTGTAGATGTTCTTACACCTGTTTTCTACAGTGTTTTGTTTTTCCCCCTCAGTTGTAGAATCGAGTGCAGTTTTTTTTTTTTTTTGCCTGCATTTCTCCACATTGGAAAAACATTACCTGCAAGAGATGATTGCGTAATTTAAATTTTTAAAATTTAAAACTCACACATTTCATCAGATTCACCATCATGCACCACTGGAAGACGGTGTGGGTGTTTGTGGCAAGGAAGTGTGCACTTTCACTGGTTTTTCTAATGTGTCTGCATGTGTGTGTGTGTGTGTGTGTGTGTGCGCGCGCGCACGCGCGTGTGTGTGTGTGTGTGCGTGCATGCGTGTGTGCTTGTCTCTATTTTGTCTGTGTGCTAATCCTGGAAAGAGAAGTGGACACTTCCGCACTTTTCTAAAAATAGATCTTCCACAGCATCACTTCCTCTGACACACTACGCACTCACACACACACACAAATACATGCAAGTAACCAAACAATTTCCTTATCTGGTATTACGTGGTAAGCATGTTATGGGTGCGTTTTATGTGTGTAAGTGGAAAGTGGTCTAGTGTAATGGCACATCTATAGGGTGGGAAACAGCTGGTGACTCCTGCTAACACTCATGAATGGGCTGTGTGGCATGTTATGAAGGGTTACCGTGCATTTTCATCACTTATAGCACA
>JAVDPK010001421.1:38999-56918 GCA_034780415.1 Cichlasoma orientale | reverse complement strand
CTGCATACTGAGGAGGTAATTCAGCCATTTGATTCAGGTGTGTTGGATCAGGGACACATCTAAAAGCTGCAGGACACTGGACCTCGAGGCCTGGCTTTGAGGATCCCTGCCCTATAGTCTTCGACAGGGCCAGTGCAGCACCTTGATTCTTTTCTTTTTCAGCAATTCTGTTGTAGATTTGCTGCTGTGCTTCGGATCATTGTCTTGTTGCATGATCCAATTTCAGCCAAGCTTTGGTTGGACAGATGGTCTCATATTTAACTCTAAGAATACTTTGGTATACAGAGGTGTTCATGGTTGACAAGGTCCTGTGTCTGCAAAACAAGCCCAAATGCAAATGCACAGCAACATCAAACATTATGCTGTGCATCATGGCCAAACATCTCCACTTTGGTCTCATCTGTTTAAAAGACGTTGTTCCAAAAGTCTTTTCCAGAAGTTTGTTCAGATGCAACTTTGCAAACGTACAAAGTGTTCTTTTTTTAGAGAGAAGAGGCTTTCTCCCGGTGACGCTTCTAAACAAGCCATATTTTTCAGATTTTTTCTGATTGTTCTGTCATGAACTTTTCATGAATTAGCACTGTGTTAACATACACCTCCAAATCAGCAAACTGCCAAAATCTGTGCATTTATAGAGGTGGTCAACTTTGCTGATGATTAGTTCATCGAGCGCATTTGATTAGCAGCACCTGACTGCTACTTACTGAACCCTGTTAATGCGTGCACAGAGTCCTGTGAAAACTCTCTTTTTTAATCCCCACCACACATTTTTTTCTTTTAATGGGTTTTTGTTTTCCAATACTTAGCGTGTGTCAAATCTTACTGTTAAAGCTGATAAAATGAAGTAAAGTCGACTATGTTTAAATTAAAGTGGAACAGATGTTTAGAAAACAGTGATCTTAGTTTGTGTGATGAGCTTTCCGTAGACAAGAAGAAGGACAAATAATGTGAGGTTACGCACAAAAATAATATCACAGCTGCTCCCTCTGGACTATTTCACTGTGTTCATTAGTGTACACATCACAAGCAGTCACAAACTGATTTACGCATCCAATCACATTTATTCAGGAATTTATGAGGCATAAAAGCAAAATTCTTGGAATTTTTGGAACACACGCAAGGGCTGCACACAGTGCCTCGACACATTTTCTCGTGTAATCATGACGTGCGGAGCTCAATGTTTGGATCAGCTTTTGCCTGCGAGGAGGGGAAGATACTAAAATTATGCTTCTTTCACACTATTACAAAATCCCATTGGGCTATTCATGTGAGAGTCTAACATTTTTTTTCCCTCAGTATTTTTTTTGCCTCAATAAGCTGTTTTCATATTGAGGCTTTTGTAATCTCCCTGCCTGCAGCTCACTGCAAATCACTGTTTTTATTGAGACGGTGGTTTAGTTTGTTGTGCGTGGTTGTCAGAGGAAACTAATATATAAACTGTGTAGATGAAATCATGAGTGATTAGTGTAGCAATAACCACGAAAAACATCTACACTCACAGAATACACCCCATCAATCCTGATTTGTTTAAAGGAACCTTTTATGCTCATTTCTACCTCCATATTTTTATTCTCGTACTTTACTGGAGTAAATAATCCTTATTTACCTTAAATATCAGTATATAGTGTGTGTGTGTGTGTGTGTGTGTGTGTGTGTGTGTGTGTGTGTGTGTGTGTGTGTGTGTGTGTGTGTGTGTGTATACTGTGGACCTTCAGAGGTACAAAATCAAAATTCCTAGGTTCAGAGGTACAATGTTGTTCTCCACATCCCCACTGAATTCCTGATGAAGGCTCTTAGGGTCCTGTTGATCTTGTATAGTTCTAGACATTACAGGATCCATGTGTGTGGCATCAAGTCAGGCGGTGCACAGGTTGGTCAGTCTGGTCTGACAGTCTCGAGTCACTGCTCTATCTACCAATAGCTAGTATTTTGCTCCCCTGGTATCTCTGCCAATTCCTTTCTGGGCCCTGCTAATGTATTGAGCCACGTGCCTGCTCATCTTAGCTGCTATGATGCCTGACAGTAGTTTCCATATTGTGCTGAGGCAGGTTATTGGCTGGTAGTTGGATGGGACCGGACCCTTCTGGGGATCAGGGTTGCTCGGCCTTTGGTCAGCCATTCTGGGTGTGTCTTAGCCTGAGGGGACTGCACTACATGAAGGCAACATTGCAGAAATTGAGGACAGCTACAAGTACCTTGGAACCCCATAGACCAATGGGAACCATGAAGAGGCAACGTGCAGAGAGTAAGGCAAGTCCTGAAGAGTCAGCTGAATGGGGAGAACAAGATCTGGGCAATCAACACCAATGCCCTGCCAGTTGTCAGATACTCTTCTGGGATAATAAGCTGGCCAAAGGAGGAGATAGAAGCCACTGACATCAAGACCTGAAAGCTCCTTACCATGCATGGAGGGTTTCACCCCAAATCCAGCACCCTGAGACTGTACGCTAAGTGGAAGGAAGGAGGCTGAGGACTAGTGAGTGTCAAAACCATTATGCTAGATGAAACAACAAAGATCCATGAGTACATCAGGCCACAAATGATCATGTGCTTAGTGAATACCTCAGGCAGCAGTAACCAGAGAAAGAAGAGCAGAAAGAACAGGAACCATCATGGGAGGACAGGCCCCTGCACGGCATGTACCGCTGGCAGATAGAAGAAGTGGTTGATATAGAAAAATCCTACCAATGGCTGGACAAAGCTGGGCTGAAGGACAGCACAGAGGCACTAATCATGGCAGCACAGGAACAAGCTCTAAGTAAAAAAGGATGTTGCACTGTCAAAGAAAACCTTTGACCTTTGGCAAGCAAAGAATTTAATGTGGCCACAAGTTTGGCAACGGTGGGTTTGATTCTTTGGCCTTGAGGGTGACATTGTGTTACTTTTTTTGTCTGTCATGTGTCTCACTGTTTCCTTCCCTGTGGAGTATGACAGTGAGCCTTGTTGACAATTGAGGAAGATGTTAAACCACAATGCAGGTATGTGCAGTATGTGTAGGAGAAATGTAGTGAGGCTGCTCTGAACCTTGAGCTGGCGCTGTTTGTTGGACCATCCACCGTTCAACAGACGATTTAGAGGCATCTGAGTGTGCAGGGGCTGTCGTATGTTGCTGCAGTGGTGTGTGTTAGGATGTGCGTTTACTCACCAGGGTGTTAATGTCAGTGAAGTAAATTGATGTTTATCCTCACACGTGTCAAGAGAGATGCATCTAAGTGTGTGTTCACAACTTTCCTTTGCCATCATCCCTTCACTGTCCCCAAACACACACACACACACACACACACACACACACACACGTCCTGACTCAGCCTTTATTGAGCCACAATTGAGAATTTACCCACCAGCTGGCCAGCACAACCACAGCACAACTCTACGGTAGTTTTCCATTTGAGTGTTGGAGGGCAGAAGGTGTGTGCAGTTGCTCAGTTTCTTGGGCCTTCCATTGTAATATCTATGGTGGGCGGTGTGACAGCGTCACCACTGCTTCCTGTGCGCAATGCTGCACACACACTGTCATACAGAGACAAGATGATTTTAGTGACTACGTACAACAATGTGGCACACAAAGAGAGAACAGCATCACAATACATCCACTAATAATATGCTGCACACAAGGTCGTCCCCTCTCTCCGTCTCTGGCTGAGTCTTTTGGGGGGAGGTTTGTGGCCACTTTCTCAGCTCTCCCTCGGGAGTCTGTTCCAGCTGCTGCAGCTCCACAAAGTCCCAAACCTCAGCCCGACTTCACTGACCACGACTGCAGCCTGTGCGCTGACATCATTGCCCGTGTGTTCAAACACGGGAAGCTCAGGCCACCACATACGCACTTTTTCAGAGACGTCACAGCCAAGACCGCTGACACACAGACAGGCTGACGTTGTAGTTCCCAGGGCCTCTGAGTTGTAGTTCTCAGGGTAAAGGCAGTATGGGTCTAAAACACTGGTAGAAAACACAACTCACACTGTATTAATAAGGCAGTTTACACAGAAATAGTCTGCAAAACTATAAATTGATTTTCATTTGCACTTGTACGAGAACATATGGCACACATGTCTCGGACCTATAGGATGTCTCATGCAAAAACAAATTAGATGCTTAAAGATTTAACCTTAATGCTTGTTTTGATTATCAGCTGAAATGCATACATAGCATTGCATAGTGACAACTGTTACCGATAGTTACCATAAAAATGGTTGGTCTATTCTTCTTTTTTTTCCTACATCAGAAAACCATTAAACTTTGCTTACATCACATCACCTGTAGCCAGTCATACAGAACACATTAAAACAAAGATAAACAAAACTAATGTCTGTTAAATTCTGCATGTTAGTTGGGAAACAGTTTAATACGTGTGTTAATTACCAGCTGAGGAACCCTAGCTCGTGTTGCTTTATCGCAGCAAAATGTGGACCTGGTGAAACCTACTGTACTTAGGACTACTACAAAAGAGGTTTTAAATACTCTGACAGCAGCTGTTTATGTTTCTTTATATTTGGACAGATCTTATCAGTGGAGTGATATCAGAACTGTGCAAGATACCAAAGAGTCAGAAAACTTTGCTGACATAAATGAAGGCTGAGTTTGCGGAGGGGTGCGGTCCAAGCCCTATGTCCTGAGTACTCACAGCCTGAAAGGTCAACATGTCGATGGGTGTCTCCACAAGTGTGATCCCATCGCTGTTTCCGAAATCAGCACCAAAACTCCAGTATGGCATTGGCACCATTATCCATACTGTTTAATGTAATAGGCCTTTGCAGAGGATATTTCAAAATATAACAATAAGAAAAACCTTCAGGTTCACGGTGTGAGTGTGTGTGTGATTATGTACTATAAGGTCTGCATATTCAACATGCCTCGGAGGCATCGAGCAGCATGTAGGGATATTTCCTGTCAGTCTGGCTCCTGGCACACCGTGCGCTCATGTTTTCCACATGGAAAGATACAAATGTGAATATTTGTGTGGAGGTGGAACTGATGCGTGTTGAGCGTGGGAGAATTTGTGGAAAAGGATTATAATATTGTTCTTTTTATATCGAGTTTTATGGAGTTGTTGATAAAAGATTTATTTAGCTCTCTAAAATTCTGTAGAACATTTTAAGCATAGATAGAGAAGATATTGTTTGGCTTTTTTCCCCCCCAAAGTTGTGAATTTCCCTCATTTGTTATGAAATTAAAGACGCTTTATTAAAGATGTGGTTTGCAGTTATGCAACTCTAAATCAAACCTGTTATTTAAGCAAAGAAACTATGATTCATGGTCTAAAAATCTTGAAAAAAAGTAGCTACCGTGTAGCAAGTTTACACTTCCATGGAAATTGTTTGATGTCTTACATTCACCCAGCACTGTTACCCAGTGTTCTGCCACCTCATTCTCCTTCACCTGTCTCACCTCCTATCTTTCTCTTTTCCCCCATTTTGCCTCTGGCTTTAAAGCCCTGTCATTCGAGGTGTCAGAGTCACTGGTCTCTGTCATCCTTTGACTTGAACACTCTCAGTTATCATGTTCATAACTCTCACAACTCAGCAGAAAAAAAAATGGTGAAGGAAAAATAATCTTCTGAGAAATATTGACAAGGCACGATGGAGGGATCGAGAAGCGGGGGGGTGGGGGATAGGTTTTCCTGTATCAGGTCTGGTTGAATCTCAGCATTGATCTCATGAATAATAGAGCTTCAGTGGCCATGTGATGATATTAGATGTGACATTCGGCTACAACCTGCATACACCACTTCTTCAAAGCTGTGCGCGAGCGCAGACATTATATCACATGTAAATATGTGACTAATCCAGTATAACTGTTAAAGCATGTAAATGAAAATATCCAAAAGGTCATTTTTTAAGTTCCCAAAACATGAAGTGGAATGGAAGTTATTTCTGTTTGGCTCCAAATCACTGACTCACAACACAGTCATCAATATGAAAAACCCTCATCAAAGAATAACAAGTTGCCTGCTAAACAAGACAAGCTTCAGTGTTTTCGTGTATTTCTCAGCTTCTTAAATAATATATCGAGAAACAGCTCAAGTGCTGTGCTCGTAGCTAACACACACATATGCTTCCACTGTCATATTTATTCGTGTTTACTGTCATCAGTCATTCACCGTGACAAATCTCTGTGAGAAGAATCTGCAAGTCTGCATTTTTTCTCCCCTGGCAGATTGTATCTGTGGGTTGGTTTTACCTGTTCCTCCTTTCATCCATTTATTCATGCGAGCAACTGGTGAGCAGCAGGGCCGAGCAGGAGCCCAGAGCAGTGAGGTGTAAGAATGAGGATGACAAAGTGGTGCAGAGTAACTGCTGCGCTTATGTACAATTTGGGGGCACTTTGAGTATTTCACAAATATGTCATTGTATTTACACGGCTGCTTTATTTTCAGTACAGAAGAAAAAGAGTTTTAAACTAAAAAAAAAAAAGTACCCCCTTACTGCTTCCACAAGAATTGAGAGGATAAGTAGCAGTCAGGTGCTGCTAGTAAAATGCACTTGATTAACCGATCACCAGCAACTGTGAGCACATCTACACATCTACAAGAAAATTTTAACTGTTTGCTGGTCTGGAGCATTCAGGTGTGTGTTAACGCAATGCCACAATCTTCTCAAGAGTGGACATCCCGGCAAATTCAGCCCAAGGTCAGACTGTGCAATACTCAGAAACTTCAAAAAAAAAAAAAACAACAACTCAAGAGCTACATCTCAGACTCCAGATGTCTGGCCATAATGCACAGTGCCACATTAAAAAAAAAACATTAAAAAAAACCCACAGCATATCAGCACAAACACCCCATACCAACTGGTGAAAGGATGATGAGGGTTTGTTTTGCAGCTACAGGACCTGGGAACCTTGCAGTCATTGGGCGGATCATGAACTCTTCTGTACAGCAAAGTCTTCTGGAGCCAAATGTGAGGCCAAATCAGGTCATGCAACAGGACAGTGATCCGAACCACTGCAGTTTTTTGACATGTACTAAAGCATAAAGTGTGAGTGTGAAAATGTGATTTGACTCTTGCATTTATGCATCAACTAACTAATAATTTAATGATACATGAAGTGCGTCTGATGTGACCGATATATTACATGGACCACTGTTTATACTGACTGCTGTATGAAGTGGCTTTTGAGCACCTAGCTGTTGCACTGACACTGCGCCCTTCTCACTTTGTTTACATTTTCAACTGCGGAGCAGAATGGGAGGCACCAACCAATTAGCATCTAGTAGGAGGACTGCACAGCTGGTAGGTGCATATTTTTATCATAATGTTTGCATGTTGTTGTGTTATTTGCATGCATGGTAACTTGTCATCTCCGATGTGGTAGAATTTAGCATTGTGTGTAGGCAGAGACAAATTTTTGCAAAATGTGTCATCAGGTGAAACGTTCATGCTGCAGCTGACATTAAGTGCACAACTTGCTGTGTTTGATTTAGGACAACACAAAGTGCAAGTATGAAGCATAGTAGTGATATATAGATACAGAAGTAGAAGTATATAGACAGTATGTGGTGTCATACAGGGAAGTTTGCTAACATAATTACCTCAGTTGTGGTTATGTTGGTCCTGGGTCAATTCACCGGTGTTTTTGAGTTTTTGGAACTCTGTAGTTATTTAAATAATCTATTGAATCTTGGTTTGCTTAAGTTTAATATTTGTTTCATGTATTTTTAGTGTATTAGGTCTTGCTTTGGTCTTATTCCTCCCTGTAAACCCCTTCTCTTGTGTCAAGTCTCTTATGTTTAGTTCATTCATGTGTCTGTTTTCCCCTGCTGCTTTATTTTGTGAGTTTGTTTGGGGGGGGGGGGGTGCGCCATCAGTTTTGCTTCCTTTGTCTGGTCTGCTGTGATTCTGTCCTGTTGTTTCATCCCCAGCTGTCTCAACTTTCCCTAATCACCCTTCTCTGTATTTATTTCCTCCTGTGCCAGAGCATTGACTTAGTACCTTACATTCCACCCTTTGTATTTTAGTCATCAGCCTTCAATAAACGGTTCACCTTTTGCTCACCTTAGTCTGCGTCGGCAGGTCTGCATTTGGGTCCTAATCATAACATCCAAGCTGCATGTCTTGCAGTTTGACAAGTTAAGTGTAATGCTGATAATACTCATGTAGTTCTACCTTACTGTTTTACAGTGTTGTACTGAGACTCTCAAAAGTAAAAGATCTAAATTATTCATTCACCAAATAAGGGCATGGTTTAAGAGAGAGAAATCAAACAGGTAAAAGAAGAAAAAGAAGTTCCTCTCAGGTATTTTTTCCTGCCACACCACACCACCCGATGACAAACCCACACACCTCACCTAACAATCAAACTCCTAGAAATTAGGACTAGAGGACTGGCCTGTCCTTATGTTGTTATCTTTTCATTTGCCTGGGGCTCTGACAAGTCTACACATGCTCATGTCTGTAAGCCCCCACTTCCCATAACTCCTGATTTGCAGCTGAGCATTATGGATGAAGTGTACAGCAGGTAGGTAGGTAGGAGAAAGGTAGATCAGATAATAATGACATTTTCAGAGTCTTGCAGTCATTAAGCAGAGACAAGCTGATGTAATTCATTCACATAAGTCAGGGCAGTGTGTCAAAACTGCAGCTGGTGTTTGCTGGGTTACAGCAAGACACTTACTCAGAGATTAGCAGAGGGCTGAATGTCTGCATTACAGAATTCTGAATAAAATTACAGTTTGCAAATGGGTTAAAAAAAAAAAAAACTTTCCTCACATCCACGTGGGCAAATCTGACTACAGGCCAATAGTGATGAAGAAGAAGAAATGCTCATAAAAGTCTTATGTAAAATCACACAAGCACAGTGGCTATAAAATCATGAGATTCATTCGCAAACAAAGCATCAGTGTTGGTTATGGTTTATAGTTGACATTGGGGGTATGCAGTGTACGAGAACGTGACGCACACAATGTCTCTGCTCTGTAAGGACTTCCACTCCCTGAAAACTTAAGATTGCATAATGCACCTTCACTTCACCTGCTGTAACATGCAGTAACCTAAATGAATATGAATATGACAGCTACAATAAAAAAATTAAGCAGTCTGAGATTCTGTCATGATAAGGAGGCTGCACAAGATGTTTGCAATATGACCACAGGATATTTGCAATACAGAGTTTTATAATGAAAAGTGTATCCCAGAAAATATTTGAAGTTTATCAATTTTGCAAGGTTAAGGGATTGTTGAATTGGCATTTACCTTTTAAGGTGCACTAAACAACATTAATTAAATAATTGTATAATAATTGTTTTACTAATGATGAACTCAAAGAGAACTGTCACTCAGGTCAGCAGGCTTGCTCTCACACCTCAGCAGGCAGGCTACCTGCCCAGACCCAAACAGCAGCCAGAGGGCATTTGTGACTTGTTGGTACATGTACTGGAGCATTTACCAGTTACAAAGCCATCTACATGACTTGATGGACAGGTAATAGAAAGTCCATATATTCTACCTGGACAAAAATCAAAACAAAAAAACAACTGAATCCCAAAGCTAAGGTAGGTTATTGTCCACAATGCAAAACCCTTGGCAAAGAACAGGGGAAACTCAGACAGACTATACAACTTGAAGGAAACATAGATGACAACACAGCAAGGAACTGAGGGTTTAAATACACACAAAGTAATTAGGGAGAGTGGAGACAGCAGGGAAGAACAGGTGAACCAAATGAGATAAATGACACAAAGGAAGCAAAATTGAACACAAAGCACATGGAACAAGGGACAAACATGATACAAACACACTCCTACCTTTTCTTCTCTGCCGCTGCCTCCAAACACGCCTTCTTCCTCACCTCTTTCTTTGGCCAACAGTAGCATAGCTTCCACCCTGTCAGTTTTCAACCCTGTAGGCTACTGCTTGGTAAATACAAACACAGCTCGAGCACAGCTGCTGAATGTGTAAATTGATGACTATTTTTTAACAGTCTTACACGGTAGTTTGATATTTCAGTGTCTGATATGTCAGGGTTTCCTCTCCAATAGCAGGTTTAAATTAAGAGGAAATCGATCAGATTTCACTGTTTTAAAAACAGCCCTTTAGGAAATTCATTTAGATGAATTGTAAGAGCGGCAGCTGAGATAGATGATGTTTAACCATTTCTAATTTATAGCAGGAGTCGGCAGCGAGTGATGTTATTCATTACTTATGTGAGAGTGTCATGTTCCATGTTAGTCCAGCAGATGTGACTGAAGCCTGCTCTCATTGTACGCGACTGCCTTCTTCATTCATCAGCACCGCAGCTCTCGTGCTCATCATGTGGAAAGCTTATGAAATCATACACCACAAAACAAACACGGCTGCAGTGTGCAAGCCTGCTGGTTTTGGGAGAGACAGGGAGACATAGAAAGAAGCAAATATCTTGAATGCTGTCACAAATCACTACACTCACATATATCCACACACACCAGTATATCATAAATTGGTGTCTTTTTGCCACAGATGTGGGCTTAAATGTAAATTCACAGTAATATTTGATTCAGTAAAAGAAGGGAAGCCCAGCAATGTTTAAGGCTTCTGCTAAAGGTGTTAAAGGTTACAAATAATGCAACTTTATGCAGAACATTAGGCCGCAAAATTAATTCCCAGGTATGCTCAGGATTTAATGAAGAACATTGTTAGATAAGAACCAGGTGATCCCCTCATTTACTGTGCAGTGCCCCTGCTTCCCTTCCTTCGGCCTCACCTCTCCCACCGTTGCTACTCTGGAGCGCTGCACAAGGAGTGGAAAATACAGTCACCTAAAAATACACTGCACATAAACAACGCAGTTACAAAACACATGGCTACACACACCCTTTCACACACGGCCCAAGTGTCTTTAATATTATAAAGCACACAGCTGACACCTGAGACGCTCAGCTCAGCAGTTTCACCCCCAGTCGCCACACCCTCCTCCCTAAATTAGTCCAGCCTCGGCCATAGTGATCCAGGGTGTTAAGTGAGTGAGCTGGAGTGGTGGTGGTGGTAGTGGTGGTGGTGGGGGCTTCGAGGGGGTTCTGGGGGACACATGTTTCTGACATCACAGCCCAGTTGGCTCTGCATGCTTGTGGCAATCACGCGGGGCATCATCCGGCGTGACGTAGCCGTGCTGCCGATGGGCGGGGATTTGTGTGAAAAGGTCACAGAGACCGAAATTCCTCTGTGTCGGGATACCCTATCGTAACCCCCCCCCGCGCACACGCTTACTACGGCAATGATAAACAAGCAAAACACTGGGACAATAACCATGTGACAGTTTAAACAGTTACAGTGTACTGAGCATTGGTTTATTATTAATTGCTGCTTGCCTGTGGTTCAATTTTTTTTGTTTATATTGCAGCTGATCCCTCAGCCTGCTCTTGCTGTCTTCTCATCAGAAAGAACTGTTTGGTTTCCTGCTCCCCCTTTAAAGTTTTATTCAGCTCTGATCTCTATGTGTAGTTGAGCCTCCACATTGTTCCATCCTGTTAAATCGCAACAGACCTGTTAAATTTCTTTTGGTTTTTCTCCCACCATCGACTGTCTCCACTTGTTTCCATCTTCCTGTAGTTATTCATATCTCTCTTCAGCACCCTGTGCTCCTTCATCTTTCTCTGTTTTACTGCTTGTTTCTGCTCTAGTTCTATTTCTTTTAACTCACCGTATATTTGTCTTCTTTCCCTTGTGCTTTTAACTTCAACGGTTGGAGTTTTATCATTGAAGATCTCAATTTCCTTTTCTATTTGACTTGTCTTTCTATTTTTAGACAAGTTCTTGTCTCATATTTCTTTTTCTTTTTTTTTTTAAATGTTCTTTCTTTTAAAATGATTTTGACCTCTTTGTCCTGCATCATATATATTTGATGCATCACAATTCCTTGTAATGTCAATTTTAATGACCAGTACACAAGAGAATGTTTAATCTGAAAAAATCTTTGTGGGTAAAACTTGTTTTTATGATATTTTTTTTTTCATGAAAAGAACTAAAGTTTTTTCAATATATGTATATATTTTTTCTTAATTTATTTGAGCTGATAAGCAGATTGAGTAGATTGTTTCTTTTATTTTTAATACAGAGCTATTTCAAGATTAGGCGGAAAAGAGGTGCTTTATTGATGATTAATATCTAACAGTAAATCATCTGTAGATAAATTAAAAATCTAAGGCTTATTTAATGTTACAGAATACAGTGAAATTACTTATGTAATTTAATATATATATATATATATATATATATTTTCATATTTACACGTTGCAGACAGCACTGGTTAAGTATTTCATTCAAATCTAATATATGTTATTCTTATATTAATTATTCTTATCTTTAACATTTCATGCATTGAGCACGAGGTGAGTGTGTATCACATGAAAGATTAGACAGAGAGAGATGAGGTCCTGATAGATGCAGACTCAGTCTTGGCTCTCACTCTGACTCTCTTATTTCTCTGAAGGTGGATCCAGATCCAGAAGGATCAGAGAGCTGGCACACATAAACACATTCACAAATTCTCAGTATCTCAGCTACAATCCCCCCCTGACCCTTATACAGCACACATGACATCAGCCATGTGCCGCGGATGGTAGATTATTTTACCGCAAACAAGTTTTCACCTCTCAGCAGATCAGACTGTGCTACCGATCACTGGCCATTAACAGACCGTTGCACCAATTGGCTGCTACAGTAATCACCGGTCTTATGATCATAGCAGCTGAACACATTTGCTATATTTGTGAGTTCAAGCACTGGTGTGAATATGTATAGTCTATAAAATGTGTTTTTAAAGTGGATGATAGAAAAAAAAAAGTTCCATAATAGCAGTATACACAATGGTAGAAAAAAACACAAGTAAAATTTGTTATAAAGTCAGTAAGATATTAAACTGTAAAAGTCATCTAACATTCAAATGCAGAAATGGTTGTTCAGAAAAATTAAGTGAAAGCAATTCCTACATTACAAATTTGCTCTATAATCTCTCTAAATATTATGATGCAATCTCATTTTATAAAAGGAAAGTTTTATTACTGCCAGACTATCACATAGTATTATTAATTTTTTATTCTATTCTTTTATTCAGGCACAATATCAGTCAGTAAACCATGGAGACAAAGGATACAAATAACAATAATGAAGATAATACAGGGCAAACTGGAGTAACACATTTACTTAAAACATTAGCCCTAAAATCAGTTTGCTGACAGGCTTGTGAACAGTTTTCAGACATCTGGCAGTGCCTGTCACAGGCGTCCCAGCATGCCCTCTTCCAGTCCTCAGTTTTCGAGACATCGCTCAGGATTCACTTGGTCAAAGAGTCTGGATCAATTCTATTCGCCCATCCATCCATTCCATGCTTTACCAACCATGTGATCCGCTCAAAAAGTACACACACACTCATACCTGACATACACAAACGGTCAGAAGTTTTAGAACAGCTCCAGTTTTATTGAAATTTAAACAGCTCGAGTGGATTGAATGACCTGAAATGGAACAAGAGGTCAAAAACAGAGTTTAGATCACCAGAAACTTGAGAATAATGCAGATTTCCGAGTTATAAAAAAAAGTGGAGGTAAATTAAGTCTTGAAAGTTCAGGTAAAGTGTGCCTACAGGTATCCCGACTTTAGCTGATTTCTTCAGACCGTCTGTCAAAGCACTGTTAGAATAGACTCTAATTCTACATTCTCTGAGGCATTTTACACTGCAGGAATGAGAACACTCACCGGTCACTTTATTGGGCACACCTGTTCAACTGCACATTAAAGCAAATGCCTAATCAGCCAATCATGTGGCAGCAACTCAAAGCATTTAGGTCTGCTGTTTCGGAAACTGCTGATCTACCTTTTCACGCAAACATCTATAGAGTTTACAGAGAATGGCACAAAAAAAAAAGAAAATTTCCAGTGAGTGGCAGTTCTCTGCCTTGTTGATGTCAGACGTCAGTGGAGAATGGCCAGACTGTCTCGAGCTGATAGGAAGGGAAAGCAGAAGAGCATCTCTGAACTCACAGCACATCAAACCTTGAAGCAAATTATGTCCATATTTCTTAAAACATAATAATGAGTTCACTGTACTCATATGATCTCCACAGTCACCCAATAGAGCACCTTTGGGATGTGGTGGAATGGGAGATCCATATTATGGATGCTCAGCCACCAAATCTGCAGCAGCTTTGTGATCCTATCACTTCAATATGAACCAAAATTTGGGAGGAATGTTTCCAGCAACTTTTTTGAATCTGTCATGAAGAATTAGGGCAGTTTTGAAGGCAAAAGGCAAAAACTCAATACTAGCAGTGTGTACCTAATGTGAGTGAGTGTATATTGCCATAATTAATAATAAAGGAAGACAGACATTGTCAGATCACTGAGAGTTTAAATTTTCCTTTTTATACAAAGCAAGACGAAGTGTCAGTGAGTACAATTCAAAAGGAGTCGAAGGAAAGTCTGACAGAAGGGTTTCCAGTCAATCCGAAATCACAACAGAATCAGAAGACGAGTTTCAAGAGTCGATCAATCCTGTGATAGGTGGCCGTTAGGAAAACAAGCTTCAGTCAGTTTTAGCTGTGAAGAAAAAACTTTGGCAGTTTTAGTTTCAGAAAATATGTCACTATTAAAAAAAGAAGAAGAAACAAAATAAGAAAAAGAGGCTTGCCTGGGGCCTGAAGTACCTGCAGCACATTACTGAAGACTGGAAGAAAGTCTTCTAGACAAGTAAATCTATCAACTGTTAAACATGGAACAAGAAGCTTGATGAAAGCTCAACGTCTATAAAATGACTGACACCCTCGAACTCAAAGGGCTAACACAGCACTTTGCAGTGACGTGGCCTAATTAGCCAGGATTTCATCCTACAGCGAGATAATGACCCAAAACAGAAGAAAAGAACAAGATGACAGGTTTGAATCATGAATTAATAAGTAAGTCTCCAGCCTCCACTCCACGGAGTGAATTTAAGATGAACTGGACTGAAGGCTGGAAGCAAAGTAAACTTCGAGTACAACACATTTGTGTGAACTTCTGCAAGTGCTGGGAACAACTCTGAACACCGTTTGATTTCAGTGTTGTGAGCTCTTATATCTGCAAAAGGTGACTTCTTCAATGGGTCAAAAATTTTTTAAAAGCAGCTCTGTGATTTTTATTTAAATTGCCAATTGATTATCGGACTTCTTTTCCAACTTTCCTGCTGTAGTAACTATAGAATACATGGAGACATTACCCTGCATAAATTTCAATAAAAACTGTAAAAATCGAAGTGCACCGAAAGTTTCAGCTGGACTTTCACACTCATGTAAAGAATATTTTCTACAATCTTTAAAAGGAGAAAGACATTTCAATCACAAGCCCTCTGCTGCACCCGAGAGCCATAAAGCTGTGTTAGTCTGCGGTGGTGGGACACCTCTGGACATGAGCGCGTGTGCGATGGACGAGTGAGTGACACAGGCTCAGAGAGGGACGCAAACCGTCTCTTTCACCTCCATGCTAAACCCCTGAGCAGCGTGTGTCACATAGAACCGAAAACACATGTGACCTATTTACAGGTTTTCTCAAGTGTGTGTGTGTGTCTACATATGCTCACCTCTCTCACCTCTCTCTGTGTGTGTGTAAGGGACCATCCCTTGTAAATGCATGTGCACGTTTTTTCTTTTTCTCTCACAGGAAATGGGTTTCTGGTGAGAAAGACACAGGGAGGAAGCACTCTTAAGAAAGCTTCTTTTCTTTTCTTTCCTTCTCCTCCGATCTCTCACTCCTCTCTTTCTTTCCACAAGACAGACGGCGTTTCACGTGTGCATGTTCAGGAAATAAAATCTTTGATTGTAACTTAACAGACATGCAGATGCATGTAATTGCAACTTTGATGTAGTGGAAATGAATGTGTATCCATACACCTTGTGTCAAATAATCTGATTTGCAGAGGGAATACATAACCCATCAAGAATTTGTGGGGTTATTTGAGCCCTAAGATGTACTTGGATGCATAAACTATTACTATTAAATGCTTGTTTCTTAGAGGTCGCTGTGCAGAATAATGATACAGATTTGGTTTCATTAGTCATTATACTAACTAGCCCTTACATACAAAGATTATTGATCTGTCTCAAACATGCAGTGATCATTCTAGCTGCAGCAGCAGGCAGATAAAAACCACCTTCTTCTTACTCCCGAATGAAATACTGAGCTGACATGTCTGGATGGTGTCAGGAGGAGTTTGGAACTACAGGTTGCAGCACAGTGGAGGGTCACAGCGCTCCACACAGTGCTGCCTGGGCCTGTTTGACTCCTGAACCCTGAGGGACAGCTTTACCATGGCTCCTCCATATTTAATTGTTATGTTGAATTATTCTGGCTCACTGCCGTGTTGTGCCATCGTGAATTGGGCCGCGGAGTCTGTGAGTGTATCTCAGTTTATGTGTGTGTGTGTGTGTGTGTGTGTGTGTGTGTGTGTGTGTGTGTGTGTGCAGGACAGGGAGAGTGATGTGGCAGTAGTGCCTGAGCTTGCCACGAGAACTGGAAGCCTTATGGAAAGCAAAGCCATAGCAACAGAATGAATTAATGAAAAGGACATGAATGCTACGTTTAACACACACACACACACGCACACACACACACATACAAAAAAAGCCATGCCAGCTGGTGGTTTCATATTCAACACAGATAAACCTGCTGATGCAGGTAGGGCCAAAACTACTTCTATAGCTCCAAAACATCCAGCCTGCAGCTCTCACTTCACTCAGCATCAGTGAAATCAAAGAAAACAAATCATTTTTAATGATCCACATGGTTCAAACTAATTTCTCCAACCTTGTCTCCAGAAGCTGTTTCTCATCTAATTCTTAAAAAAAAAGAATCTACTCAGTGTGGTAAAACTTAGTTGTAGTTGTAGAAATACATAAAAAATATATATATCATTAAATGAGTAGCCCAGGGTAAATAAATCACCACTCACTCGGAACATGTGTTCGTACTCGTCCCTGAGCGAGAACACCTTTATGAGTTAGTAACTGCTGAGCCAGTGGCATTCAGAAAGTAGTCTGCAGCGCCCCCTTCAGGAGAAGACAGAAAAACACCGGGGCCAAATTCAGAGGAAGCACATTTAGGACAGATTTTTGATCAAGTGATTATTGAGAAAAATTTAAATACGCATACTTTTCATTCAGTCATTCATATTAGCTGTTTAATCAACATCAGGACACATTGCAAGCTGTGCTTTTTGTATTTAAACTTTCTCCTGTTCATACAGGAGCTTTATTCACCGAGACAAAGACCACTAAATTCAAAGGGACAGGCAGGCAGGAAGGAGGAAAAGGAACATTTTTAGTATCTAAAATGAGTTCAGATGTTTACCTTGTGGTAGTTTTGGCATTGTTAGTTTTTAAACCGCCCTGCAATTATCGAGAACTGCAGAAAGAGTCAATGCCGCCAGTGATAAAAACCTTATGGCGGCCGATGTTAGGACTGAGAACCTCTAGAGAGGAACATGCAAACTGAAACGCTTTCATCCATTCAAACTTAATTTTAAATAGTTGCAATATGTACAGCACGCACAGGCATTTAAGGCTGATTATAGGAGGAGTATAAATGTAATTTTAAGCAAAGAGAACATGAAATAGGATTATTGAATTATAGCCAAAACCTCAGTCGGATAAATTGCAAGTCGCTGGAATTTGTTTAAGTGTTTGGTGAACTGCCAATCACAGTGAAACTTAACACTTAACATTTCAATTTCTGTTTTAATATCCTTGTTTTTCCAGTCTAAAAGCACCATCAAGGCTTTAATTTTTGTTGAAACAAACACCGGTAAATGCCTTTTGTGGAAACGCACGGCTTTCAATAGTCTGGTAATGGATACAGAAGGTTAAAAGTGAGAAAACTTCACTTGTCGCTAACAATGTGGCGGCGAATATTTTTCTCAGTCATTGTACAAAAAGCCTCGTTCAACTTCAAATGACTTGAAAAACAAAAACAGGATTATTATTAC
>JAVDPK010001421.1:7466-38899 GCA_034780415.1 Cichlasoma orientale | reverse complement strand
TGTGTGTGTGTGTGTGTGTGTGTGTGTGTGTGTGTGTGTGTGTGTGTGTGTGTGTGTGTGTGTGTGTGTAACAGAGAGTCAGAGTAAGTGTTTGTATTAATGAGTGGTCCTTTAAGGCTATTAAGCTAAGATTGGTATGCCCAGAGTCCCTCATTACCCAGCAAGCAATGCCCCCCTACGCGGAATGGTAATTGGGAAAGAGAGAGAGAGGGTGAGAGAGACGGGGGAGAGAGGGCTGAGGTAGAGGTGGAAATAATAGGAGGATAAACAAGGGATAATTGGGTGGATTGAGACCAAGAGAAGCGATTGATCAGGCTGATTTGTGTCTGCCCAGAGAGAGATGATGTGAAGAGCAGAGAGGTTAAAGGTCATACATTCTAGTATGTACACACACGTATGACACGTGCATGCTTTACATGCATCAGTGGCGTTCTATAGACCCGGACCTGACATAAGCTTAGGGATACATGCATGCATGCATACATGCACAAAGACATATTGCAGCATGCATGAAAAATCAGACTACAAAAGTAACAGTTTTAATCCTACAGGAGGTTCATATTGTGAATCAAAATTCAAGGCGATATCAGTCTGACTTTGGATGTTCTGACTTATTAAAAAAAACATTTTAAACTGTCAGGCTGTTCAATCATGGGTGTCACTCAGACTTCTCTGACAGTAACTGTAGTCTAATAATACTTTTAGTCAGTTTCACAGTGTAACATCAGCGTCACCCACAGGACACAGACATGAACAACAGAAATTCACTGCCTTCCTCCTGAAATCCTTACGCGCCGCTGCTGCCAAAAATCTTAAACTCTAAAGGATTTCCATACCTTGTTTTCTTTTTGACAAAACACTGAAGTACTAAATTCAAGTAACTTTTTTAAAGTCTTTTCTCATGTTTACATGTAGGTAATTTTATTAGCCTAATTAAAATTTGCTGTCCTAATTTGTTTTTATATTGTTAAAAAAAGTTTTAAATAATACTTTACACATTTTTTTCAAAATGAACTTTAGATTTGCAGATATGTCAGATAAGTGTTTAAAGAGGAATGACGACTGGAGATTTCACTCTCACCCTTATGTTGTTTTATGAGTCACTTGAAATCATTTACGTCAACAACGGGTGCATTATAATTTCCAGATGTTTTTGATGTGGTATATGAGGTCCAACGTTTTAGTCATTCTGTAATGAAACTAAATAAACGTTAAAATCTAAGATCAGCTTCAGCAGAGAGGCGAGTGAAGCCAACCTGATCATAAAGACGAACCCGTGGATTCGTGTCGCCATCAAGTGGCAGGACTGTGACTCTGTGCACTCACAGAGAAAAACAGGACGGAGTTCAGCTGAGGAATGTTTTGTTTGTTTGTTTGTTTGTTTGTTTGTTTGTTTGTTTGTTTGTTTGTTTGTTTGTTTGTTTGTTTGTTTGTTTGTTTTCCCAAAACTACTTATCTCTTTTAGAGGACTCTTTTTGAGTCGGCTGAGGTGCCCGACTAGGATCTGACTGTAGGATGTCTTCTGGTCGCCTCTCCGAGGTGCTCCGGGCATGCCCTACCGGCAAGAGGCCCCGGAGCAGACCCACGACACGCTGGAGTGATGATAAATCTCGACTGGCTTGGGAATGCCTCGATGTCTCCCCGGACGAGCTGGAGGGAGATCTGGGCTTCTCTGCTTAGGCTGCCCCCGCTGACCCAGATAAGCGGCAGAAAATGGATGAATGGAAAAGTACTTGTGATAAATTAATGTGATGTATATACATCTACTCAAAATATGTCCACAATCATGCCTACCTAAATAGTGTCTATGATTTAGAAATGCGCATCTGTATGTGGCTACTGCAGAGTACCTACAAGAGCTGGCATAAGACATGTGGGGACATTATGCCCGCAAGAAATGACATACAAATCGCATATATACAAGGCTATACTAAGCAGTGGGATGTATAGATTTATTTTTTAATTTTAAAAAAATGCAGCAGGAAAAACAATAAAACAGAAAAACTTGCTGCACCTGAGGACACTAATAAGATGTCTTCAGGTTATTTTCCCTGTTTTTATACCAAATAGATTACATTCCAGGTTTTGGAGAAGTAAGCATAATTTAACACATACCTTATCAAAACAATAAAATACACTTATTTTGTTTGTGGGTTTTGTTGTTGTTGTTGTCGTTGTTGTTTTGTTTTTTGCGTGTCTATGACGAGAATTTGGCAATGAAATCTTCCCAACTCTAGGCATAAAACAGCCATTTATAGGCCTACTGTTTTGCATTACATAATTTTATACTTCAAACATCTGAGATACTGTGTCAGCTGTTGTGGAAACCGTGTTTAATCTCCGGTTGATCGATACTAATGACAGCACGTAGCGGCTGCTCATTGGACGTTACCGTGATTGACTGAAGAGAAGAGAGGAGAGGGCGGCTGGGCGATACCATTTATCCGGCCCAGCGCTGAGAAATAGCCTATGAAAAGATTAATGAGCTCTAGAAACCATCGAGATCGTGGTTTCAAAGAGGACTATGGACGTATAGCTGAATTCGATGCTAAGATTACCATTCTGGGTAATTTAGAGTTGGATTAGCCTCCTAATAAGCTGTGTACCCTCGCATCCCTGCGAATAAACAGGATGAAGAGACGATTTTCTGACGGTGCAAGGAAACCTGCGAAGATGCAGAAATTCAAACAGTGATGGACGTCCAGTTTTATTCCTGGTCGGTTTAGTCGGGTTTATTTTTGGTTTTGGGGGTTTTGTTTTTTAAACCAGCGTTTCCTTCATCATTGGTCATGATTTTCCTGCGGTGGCTTGTGCAGCTTTTGGTGCTGCTGATACACGGTGGATGGTGCGGGGTCGCGCCGAGCCCCACCGATGAGGGAGCACTCCGTACCGGCCACGGTGAGCACGGAGAGCCTGGACACCAAGAACCTCACAAGGACTCCTACAGCACCTTCGCCTCCGAGTTTTTGGAGTCCAGATATCTGTCCGATGATGGTGAGGATCTCGCTCAGTTCACTAAAGAACAACAGCTGTTGTTTTTGTTTACATTCTTTTTACATGCAGAGCAATTGAAACACACAAGGACACGGGGCCTAGCATGGGCAGGAGAAAGGTGAACATGTGCCATTGTTGTCTTGTATCCAACCTGTCACCTCTGCATGAGGCCTTTCAGCACCCAGGCCAGCTCCCTGATGGTAGCTGCCCACCCCTTCCTCTTCACCCACAGAGTGCAGATGGCCTCTCATTAGTTGTCCTTTATGACTGAAAACACGGATCAGCTGTTTTGTGTGTAACCAACAGAATTTTTATTTATGTATTTACTTTTTGCGTTTCGCAGGTTATCCATTCCCCACAGCCCCCCCAGTTGATCCCTTTGCCAAGATCAAAGTCAGCGACTGTGGAGTAACCAAAGGATGCATAAGGTTGGAGATCCACCTTTTTGTCTTTCTGAAAACAGAGCTCAAATGTAACTACAATCCCTGGGGCTCCTTCATCCTAGAATCTGTGTCCTGACTTCAGAGAGCTGATGCTAAACATGGGAATTCACCACAATCTATTCTTTCTTTTTTGTAACCTGGATAAATTTTTTTAAAAGTGCCCTAGTTTGTTTTGCGCCCAGCTGAGATCTTATTTCTAGTGAGGGATTGTATTTACTTATACCAGCACTAATATTTATTTATCTGCACTCAGGTATGGGAAGCCGGGGTGTGATGCAGAGACGTGTGACTATTTTCTGAGTTACCGTCGCATCGGGACAGATGTGGAGTTTGAGATGAGTGCAGATACAGATGGCTGGGTGGCCGTAGGTTTCTCATCTGACAAGAAAATGGTGAGCAGTCCTACAGTCTCTCTGACTGCTGAAAATCACATGAGTCTTGTGGCTCGTTAGGGGCAGCACAATATGTGTTTGCATCTTTTGGTTTATAATCACAATTTGTTTGTTTTATTGCTGCAAGTTACTAGAAGTCTATGTCTTACTTTCCTTTTTTTTTTTTTACTTCACTCGAAGTTCACTTGAAAAATAAGTTTTCAGTCAGTTTGTTTAATAAAAACAGTGTTTGGGTGAAAGTAAACACTTTCATAATTTCAGAAAAAAATCCTCAAAGCTAAGCTTCTCCCATCTGCTGCCCCTCCATCCCAGGTTATAAAGTTGAGGTCACAACAATGCAACTGGTTCATCACAATCATGTCCTAGAGCATCATTTATGTAATGTTGTAGGAACACTAACAGCATGCAGATATCACATTGCGCCACGTGCATTAAAATAAGAAAGAAAATATTGAAATATGGACAACCATTACAGTCTTCATTTGTGCAACAGTTCTATGGCACTAAAAACTGGTGCTTACCTGTGTGAACAATTATAGTCTTGGTCCCAGTGACTATATTTACATTCACCGGCCACTTCATTAGGTACACCTTGCTAGTACTGGGTTGGGGCCCCTTTTGCCTTCAGAACTGCCATAATTCTTCATGGCACAGATTCAGCAAGGTGCTGGAAACATTTCTCAGAGATTTTGGTCCATATTCACATGACAGCATCACACAGTTGCTGCAGATTTGTCAGCTGTACATCCATGATGTGAATCTCCTGTTCCACATGAACAAGGTATTTTCACCCAGAGAACTGCCACCACACCCCGAAGGTGCTCTGCTGGACTGAGATTTGGTGACTGTGAAGGCCATTTGAGGGCAGTGTCATGAACATGCACGGTCATGTTAAAGAAATCAATTTGAGATGATGTGAGGTTTGTGGCATGGCACAGCATCCTGCTGTAAACAACCATCAGAAGATGGGTACGCTGTGGTTATAAAGGGATGGACATGGTCAGCAACAATACTCAGGTAGATTGTGGCATTTAAATGATGCTCAGTGGCCCAAAGTGTGCCAAGAAAATACCACCAGCAGCCTGAACTGTTCATATAGAGCAGGATGGATCCATGCTTTCATGTCATTTACACCAAATTCTGATCCTACCATCTGAATGTTACAGCAGAAATTGAGACTCATCAGTCCAAGCAACATTGTTCCAGTCATCTGTTGTCAAATCATGGTGAGCTCATGCAAACTGTAGCTTCAGTTTTCTGTTCTTAGCTGACAGGAGTGGCACATGGAGTGGTCCTCTGCTGCAGCCCATCTGCTTCAGGGTTCAAATGTGCTGTGCATTCAGAGATGCTCTTCTGCATTCCTTGGTTGTAATCAGTGGTTCTTTGAGTTACTGTTGCCGTCCTATCAGCTCAAAGCAGTCTGGCCAATCTCTTTTGACCTCTGACATCAACAAGGTATTTTCACCCAGAGAACTGCCACTCAATGGATATTTCCTCTTTTTCGGACCATTCTCCGTAAACCCTAGAGATGGCTGTGTGGGGAAATCCCAGTAGATCAGCAGTTTCTGAAATATTCAGACAAGCTCATCTGGCACAAACAACCATGCCATGTTCAGTCACTTTAATCACCTTCAGGGTTCTAGCCAGAAAAATTTCACAGGCCGGTGTGTGTGTGTGTTGTTGTTGTCCCCTCTCGGTACCGAACGGACACGAACAACTGCTTGCTAATGCTAATGGCTGTGTCGCTGGCTAACTGTTACAATAGCAATCCATTCTGGTAGCAAACTGCTGAAATTCTCTGCCCGGCTCAACCGCAGATCACCGGGCGATCAACAGCTGGCTTGAACCCTGACGTTTGAACTTCAGCAAGTTGTCTTGACCATGTCCACATGCCTAAATGCACTGATCTGCTGCCATATGATTGGCTAGGTCATCTACTAGTTGTAAGGTTGGTGGTTCAATCCCTGGCTGCTCCAGTCTGCGTGCCAAAGTATCCTTGGGCAAGATACTGAACCCCAAGTTGCTCCCGATGCATTCATCAGAGTGTGAATATTGATGTATAAATGTGTGTGTGAATGAGACATGTTGTATAAAGCGCTTTGAATGCTCGAGTAGAGTAGAAGAGCGCCGTGTAAGAACCGGTCCATTTACCATATTTTGTTACCAGGCAGTTTAACAGGTGTACCTAATAAAGTGTATATTTTGCATCTACTGCATCAGACTGTTCAGCCTTTTCAAAGAACAAATTTATGTACATTTTGCAAATAACACTCTTTGTTTTCTGAGGGAGGAGATGATGTCATGGCTTGTGTGCATGATGATAACGGCCGCGTGAGGATACATCACTTCTACAACGTCGGCCAGTGGGCCAAGGAGATCAAGAGGAATCCGGCTCGAGACGAAGAGGGCATATTTGAGAACAACCGCGTCACCTGCCGTTTCAAGCGACCATTGTACGTCCCCAGGGAGGAAACGCTCGTGGACTTACACCTCTCATGGTACTACCTGTTTGCATGGGGACCTGCCATTCAAGGTGAGTGATCAGTCTTTAGCATCAAATCACACTGCCTTTGTTTTTTTGTCCTTTGTGACATCTTCTTCATCTAACTCATCCAACAGGTTCCATAACGAGGCATGACATCGACAGTCCTCCCGTCAGCGAGCACATGATCAGTATCTATAAGTACGTGGACATCTTCATGCCCTCCACAGCTTATCAGACATTCAATTCTCCCCTCTGCTTACTGCTCATAGTAGCTCTCACCTTCTACCTGCTGATGGGGACGCCATGATGAAGCACAGCAGGACAGAGTGGGAAACAAGAAGGTAGAGAAGATGAAGCAGCAATAAAAAAAGATTACATTTTTATCTGATGCCACATACAGGTGCGCCCTTTGCACAGACTATGTTAGATATATTGAACATGACAGACTATATATTCATTACTGATACACGGGATCTGAAGTATTAAAGTTGCACTGTAGAGGTGACGTTCTGAGTACTAAACAAAGAGGTCTGACTAAAGAGTAGTACTAGTTTAAAATAGGCCAGTTATTTTCAGTGTTAATGAAAGCTTCCAGTTATTTAAAAAAATATAAGGACTCCATTCCAATAAATACATCTCACAAGACTTTGAAATCCTGCATGCACCGGAAAATCTGGGAATGATTTCAGACACCCACTGTGCACTGGTGACTAATGTTGAACTTGGCTAAAACACAAAGGGTTTCTGAGGATGAAAGAAAGTCAAACAGCTCTCACAAACACTTCCTGTCCCCTCACCCTGCTATGTTTTTGTGCATCTCAGCCTTTGCAAGAATAGAAGAAAAATATTGTTGACTGGTATTAGGAATATGAAGTCCAGGGTTTCAGAGACAACCACGCGCATCTACCATGTGAAAGATTTTTCAGAAACTTTTTTTTTTTTTACATTCTTGTCTGATCCCACCATCTCACTTCCTCTAGCACAGTAACTGTTTTGCTTATCAGTACTGTGACACTGTGACTGACAGCGAAAGACTCATGAAAGCGTTACTCCTATTGCCTGTGCAAGCAATAACACAGTGAACCGAAGCAAAGATTTTGCTCTGATGTAGACTAATTTTTCTTTTCCCCCAGGTTGCTATTGTAGCATTTGATGTGTATTAAAAATGGCTGAATGTGTTAAGATGTCTCCCATTGAAACATCTCTCATGGCTGTGCTTATTGCTGAGAAACCTTTAAAGAGATTACTAACAACACAGAATACACAAAATAGACGCTGTGGTGAAGGCTCACATTGCGTTCCCACTCTGAAAGCATAAAGCCAAAGGGCATGACTTTAATAGAATGTAACATAATTAGATTTTGGGCAGAGGACACAGACGTCAGAGACATGTAGTATTATGTGCAGTCTGTTATACAATGTGCAAATTACTCATACATTCACACTCGTGACAGGTTCAGCAGAGAATTAAATACATAAGAAAACATATATCACACATGCAGTACAACAAACAGATGAAATATTCATTATAATGAAATTTGTTCTAATAACAGCAACACACTGAAAAAAATAATACATTGGGGAAAATACAGGAAGTGTGGGAATTTTGTTAAGTAAATAAATATGAAAATACAAAGGCATTTATATAGAGCACATTCATCCATTCATACAGCGCTTTGTCTGCCTTACATACGTGCACATCTACTGTGGTAGGAGGCTAGAGGGGCACAGGGAGAACGTGCAACCTCCACACAGAAAGGGCCCACAAGTTTCTTGCAATGAGGCGGCCGTGTTAACCACGGCACCACCATAAATGGCTTTAGGCAGTAGCTGCAAGTGTTTGGGGAGGAAGGGGCTTACACCATGTAAGCTGTAGAGTTGTAAGTTAGTGTGATGCAACTTTAGCTGGAAATCAACTCAACTTACATGCGCAAAAATATTTTAAGAAATAGTGTGGCTCAGAATTTAAGAAATCCTGTCTATGACCCTGGTTGTTACTATATGTTTAATAATTTCATGTCTTTCAAATACTTATGAAGTGTATTGCTGCTTGAATCAAATAAATGATAACAATAACAGCCTCTAACCGTAAATAAAACAACAACAAAAAATACACCAGAAGAGTGATAAGGAAAGCGCTCTAAATGCAACAATGAAAAATACAGGAAGGAACACGGGGCATCATAGACACTTCATTGCCCATGATGCCCTTGGGCATTTGATTTTGTACGTCATTGTTTTCCTCCCTCACGCGGTGGATACGTTAGTTGGACTGCTGGAGCTACAGTGGGAACATGGCAGACGAGGAGGACTCGGCGCCGGAGCCCGCTGCTGTCTCTCCCCCGGAGAGTCCTCACGCTGAGCGGCCTCACTTTGTTTCGTTCTCGGAGAGCGTCCAGCCGGCCGTCGGGATGATGAGCCAGTTGCTAACCCAGCCCTCCTCCCTGAAGTTTGACAAAAACATTAAGCAGGCCTTCTACAACACCGGGGCGATGATATTTGTGGCTATCTGCTGCGGGGCAGCTGTCCTGGTCTATTTCATCCTGGAGGCCTTCCTTCGTCCGCTGCTCTGGGCTGTGCTCTGCGGCACCTTCCTCCACCCTTTCAAATACTCCCTGGCTCGTCTCGGCCGCTCGTGGCTCAGCGGCCTGCAGGACAGCGGGACACCCATCGTGGTGGGGACGCTCCTGGTACCGGTGTGGTGTCTCAACTACGGGGTGGAGGCGATGGGCAGGCTCGTGCTGGAGAAGCTCACGGTACTCCTGGTGATCGGGGCCGGCGCGCCGCTAGTTTACTTCCTCTACCTTTTCTGGAGTGTCATCGGTATGCAGGTGATCCTCGGACACGTCTGTGGGATCGTCGGGGCTGCGCTGGACTATTTCCACATTGTGTGGGTGAGTGACAGGGTGACAAAAGGCCCTCTGTCCATCAGAGTGGGTGCTGTGGGGTCAGCTCTGTGTAACACCGGGTCACCGAAACGGACCCAGAGTGGAGTTGGATCACCTGGTTTGTATGAGTTTCACAAAATAAACAGCATTATTTTCCTAAATATTTCCCCAATAATTCTTGGGTGCAATGCTCAACATGTTTCAAATGTTATCTGTCAGGCTACTGATAAGTTGAACAGAAAATTAAAAGTTACACTTTCAGATTCAGTGGTTCCCACTACTCCAGTGTTAATATCCACTGCTTGTGTGGGTCTTACTGTAGTAAACGAAATATTTTTTGGTCTTTGACTGTTGGATCGGCCAAAAAGAGCAATTGAAATTCACATCAGGTGATATACCAGGTGATTCAGTGAGAAAATAAGCTGCAGAGGGAGTAATAAAAATAATTGTGAATCCCTCATCCCTACTTAATCACATTTTCTGTGTCTGATTAAAATGAACTCAGAAATGAATGTGGATGGTACAAATTTATAAATATTATTATCATATTGTCATAAATGTCCATCAGCAATAGGCAAGAGTTGATAAAGAATAACTGTGGATTAAAATCGACTAAAGTCTGTCTCTCTAATAAAGGCTTATTCAATTAACGTCAATAGAAAGGATGTTTCTTGGAATCTATGTGTAAACTTTTATGTAAGTTGATTTAATTTCCTGCAGTTCCAGTGTCTGATCAATCAGTACCTTATTCCCAAACAGCTCCAGGGCCCAGAACGCCTCCTCGCTTTGGCTGCATCCAAATTGCATTAAATGTTCTTCTTTCTCTGAATGCAGAGTTCAGCTGACACAGGGCCTGTATTTATAAATAGGAATGAGTATGCTATATTAAATTACATCAAAGCATGTCTTTGTGTCAAGTGATCTTTGCAAACTGGGAGCGTCCTACGTTCTTACTGCTAAACAGGAGCAGAGTTTGCTGCCTGTTGGTTAATGAAAGTCTGGAAAGCTCAGAAATTGATCACTTCACATCCAATAGGTTCCTTGTTCAAACCTCTTGGTGGGGCTGGGCCTTTGTTTTTGTGCAGAGCTTGCTTATTCTCCCTGCTCATGCATGGGTTTCCTCCAGGTCCTCCGTTTTCCTTCCACCGTCCAGAGACATGCATGTTAGGTGAATTGGTGGCTCTGAACTGGCTGCAGGTGTGAATGTGAGAGTGTGGTCTGTCTCTCTTTGTTGGCCCTGCGATTGGATGACAACCTGTCCAGGGTACACCCTGCGCCTCGCCCACTGATCCCAAATGGGATGAGCAGTTTAGAAAATAAATGGATGGATGTTCTTTTGTGTTCAGATGTTGGAAGCAGATGAGCTTTTGAAATCTAGATCCCACCTTAGTGCTGGCCAGTCTTTATGCTTGGAGTTAATTTGATATTAAAAGTTTATAATTTGTCTGTATGGCAAATATTTGCAAGATTACATATCAAACCGAATTCTTTAAATTAGATAGAAGTCTCAGTGTGTTCCGTTATCTGTCAGGAGACCCCATAACATCCCCTCTGTTTCCATACTGTGCCCATCTGCTTTGCTTTGTTTCTTCGCAGGTGGGCACCGTTGTGTTTGGCTACTTGCTGGCAGTTTGTTTGAAGTGGAGTCCCCAAACTGAGCGGTATCTGAGGAATCTGGCTCTTCCTGTCTGGGCCGTCCTCCTCTTCTACATTGGTGAGTGCGGAGAATCTCCTCAGTCAGTCATACATCTCCCTCTTTGAGCTGCAGGAGATTTCTTCTAAATGTGGTCACTGGAGTCTGCTGTTCAAATTCGTAGAGAAACTATTCATTTGTTGTAGGCCTCTAGGGTGAGTGTGTGTGAAGTAGTTTAGTTAAAATAAGGTGCTGCCTTTACATGTCCAGTAGTCCTTCAAACAGAGTACATGCAGAGTTGCATTGTAAGATGAGGGTGTTGAAATAATTTTTTTAGCACTCTGACCACATGCTGTGAGCTTCAGGCGCGAAGTGTCAAAAGTGACCGAGAGCTGGTTTAGAAGGAGGCTTGTGGGCACATTTGAGAAAATGTTTTCTGCTTTGAATTTTTTGAAAGTGCTTCCGCACCAACAACCAATTTAATATATGCCATATTTATTTATGAATATGGTTCAGCTGATCCAGCAAGATAAAGTATAACATTCCTGTTGAACCAGTATTGTCGGCAACAAAGCGTGCAGTTTAACTACGGCAGGTTTCTCTCCATCTAGGGAAGTTGCACTCTTGTAACTCATTCTCCCACTTATCCAGTTCCTAAATCTGTTTTTAGTGTCTTTGACTGGCTCGTGGAAAGTGCCCATATTCGTGGTTGTGGTTGCACTCCTCATCGTGGGCTCCCAAGAGAAACCACCTGTCCCTGGCACAGGTGAAGATATATTAACACCCACCCACACACTCACACTGACATTTACCACAGTGAGATGCCTTTACTCACCATTAACTGGATAATAAATATGGTCAAATGAGCATGAGTGTATGTTCTGTTTAAAATAAGTTGCATCTAGCCTCAGATTTCTTAGCCCAGCTTTACCTGAAATATAAGTGATGTGAGGTGACTGGTTGGGCTAAGCTCATCAGACCAGCTCTGATTTTTCTTTTTGTGCACCCTTGCCTTTGTGTGTTCTTATATTCAGTCTCTCTTTATCTCCCCAGGTGAGCTTTCAGGGCAGGTGTTGTCATTTGCTGCTAACACTATTTACATGGCAATCTCCTGTAGCAACCTTCAGCCCAAAACTGAACCCAGTGGAGGCTCCTCCACAGGTAAGATAGCTTTATTGTATTCGGTGTATTAGAGAAGGTCATACAGGTGCAACACATGTCTTGGCTTTAGGGTTTACAAAGGGAGGGAACTGGCAGAGTGAAGGAAGGTTACATGGTTGGTTGATTAGAGAATCCGGCCTCAAAACATACTGTTTGATAAGTGTTCATAGCATTGGTAACTTGTCTGAAAAAAGTCAAGTATCGAGACCCAAGATATTGTGGAAAGACACACAATTTCAGTTTTACATTCATCATTTTTTTAGCCACAGTGGTTGGAACTTAACTGCTTTGTTCTTTCTTTCTCTTCCTCTTGTGTGCTTCCTGTGTTCCTGTGGCTCTCCCTCATTGTCTCCCAAGATGGCGTGCAGCCTGTGGGTCCCCTGTCTGCCACCCCTGGCTTCCCTGGGAGCTCTCGTTCATTCCCGTCTGGCCTCTTCCAGAAAGAGAAGAGTGCCCACAGAGCCAGTGATATCTATTTTATTCTGCTGGTCTGGGCCATTGTCCTGGTGCAGGTCTGGCTCAACCTGTGGCTACTGCAACTTCTGCCCATTCCTGTGGCTGGTAACACACAGACATGCAAACATGCACACCCACTTTCACTTACTTCTTGTCAGTCGTACTGTACTCATGTGCATGTTGGCTTGCTGATTTAGTGTGGGTTCTGAAGAAGCTCGTGGTCCGCTTTGGTCTGAAGAGCTTTGCAGAGAGGACTCTTACCTCGTGGTGGACGGTGCTTGAGAAGTTTGGACGTGAGCGCGAAGAGGCGTTGCTCCCTGGACCAATCAAAGGCCTGGCTCAGTTCCTCCTGCGTATCGACACTAAGGTAAAGCAGGGGCTGCTGGTGGAGCTGATGACCTTGTTTTCTCTCTCTTTGACTTTGCACATCCCCATCCCCACTCTTTTACTGTTCATAATGCATATTAGTCACTGTCCATAATAAAGGCTGTTTGACTACTAAATTCTGAAGGTTGGAACAGCTGGGTATCTGCTTAATAACAAATTAAGTACCAAAATTGTTCAGAAAAACTGAAATTCTCAAAATTATCAGTTATTATAGAGGGATGTTGCAAATGTTAATATCCTTTTAAAGGATAGTTAGTTAGACCGCACAAAGCAACGCATTTATGTTAAATTATCACATGCGATGCAAAGGGTGCCACTCAAGAAAAAGGGGGTGATCATCAAACTTTGCAGTCCCCTTCAGCTCTAACAGAGCATTTTAGCTGCTGTTTTTGTTTTCAGGTCCCCTGCCTTTTGCTTTTGACCCAGTTGCAACACTCTTATCAGTGTTGTTTACAGCAACAGCTGGAAGCTATTTTTAGCAAAAAAGCTCTAATAAACCAAGTGTACGCTAAACTGCCCAGCACCAAATTACAGACAGACAAAATTAGCGCTTAGCTGATGAACACAGAGAATCTGTTCATAAAAACAAAAGCTAAAAGGAGAGTGAATATGCAGATATGATGCTCCATATCTGCTGGATGTGTAAATTTGCAGATGTGTTGTTTGCCATCAAAATTTAGAGGCGAAATATGTCGGTGTTGTTTGGCCAAGGTCTCGTAACATTGTTTTAAACTAGCAACGTGGAGCCTAATTTGAGGTCCATTGAGTGAGTGACTCGATGCACTTATGTTGTGTCTCTGCAGTCACACTGATTTGCATCCCACTGTATTGCCAGTCCACACTCACCATAGTTAATATATCCTACCTGCCACTTCCTGAGGGGTGTACTACGAAGCAGGTTCTACATAGTTTGACTTTTTTTTTTTGTATTAGGCTTAAATATAAAAAAAAAACCCTCCAAAGCATTCCCTTTTCAAAATAAAAGTATAATGCCTTTATTTCATAGCAAGGTTGTACAAAAACAGCATAATTTCCCTGATGAAGGCCTGTGTATGGAAACTGGTTGGAGTTTTTATATTACATTGCTGTGAAAATAGAAGCATTTGAAGGTGGGGTTCTTTTTTTGTTTTGTGTTTTGTTTTTTTAATTAGTTTGCTCTACAAAACCTAAAACCGCAATCAGACCTGAGTGATGGGGATTTCCAATTTTCATGTTAGGCTGCGGTTTCTGCTTCAGGCTCTCTGCACGCTTATATAAAAGTGGGCTTTGGTGGTGGGTGCGTCATTTGACTCTTCTTTAGCACAAAATGGGCCAGTGTTGCCTACTTCACTCAGGTGCAGGAAAAACAGCTATACTGGCTATACTGGCACTGCCAAACTCGAGAGAGAGAGAGAGAGAGAGAGAGAGAGAGACTGCAGAAAATTTTTTTCTTATGAATTCACAAGTTAATTAATTTTAGCATTCAGTGCATTCTAGGTGCTGCCATTTACTCAGTGTGGTGCGACAGCTGAACATTAGAGCTCTGAAAATTAAAATTTGGATACATGATACTCAGGAAGTGCAAGGCTCACACTGTAATGAAATATATTTTGTTACTGACCAATTTTCTGAATGGAATAACCTCTATAATAAATTCCAGTAGACTGCAGTACCAATTCAGTGCTTCTGAATTCCTGCAACAATGCATCATGCACAGTTGTGGTCAGAAGTTTAAGCACATATATAGTCATGAGCATGAATGCCACGGTAATTTTGGACAGTTAATGATTTATTTGAACATTTTTTTCCCAGGATGGGATGATTGTAGAGCATACATCTTTAATGACTTTAATAAACAAGGATTGGGTGCACGATTTTAAATTTATTTTGTATTTTATTTTTTTATTTTTTTATTTTTTTTTTTACCTGCAGCCAGATTAAAAAAAAAAAAAAAGAGCCTCCTACATAACATTAAAAACTGTCTTCAGTGTCAAGATAAAACACAAATCCCACTTTGTAGTACACCACTCTGACCCCTCACAGCCTGGACCCACACAGAGCTTGTATTCTTGTTGCACGGGTACATGTGATGACTGCTGCACAGGTCTTTCCAATAATAATCTTCCCAATGTCTCTTTGTCTCCTCCCCAAGCTCTGGCATTGGCTTAACAAGCAGGTAATGATTTGGAGGAGCAGAGTGTTGAGAGAGAGAGAGAGAGAGAGAGAGAGAGAGAGAGAGAGAGACTGGCTGAAAGTGTGTTTGTGAGTGACAGACATTGAGAAAATGAGGGCAAATAAATCAACAACCTGTATCTATGTGTGGGTGTGTGTGACAGCGTGAGCACACCTCGTAGTAGCTTGGACTGGCATTTTACCCATCCACTGTTGTCACCTCTTTCATCCTGTCCAAACATCTGTCCCCTTGCTGCTTTCCTGCTTCCTGCTTTTATTTTGACTGGGAGCTACAGCTGGGGGGGTTGGACTCAATGATCCCTCAGCCCCGACTGTATCTTCTCTGCTGCGGAGTTTGTCGTGTGTGTGTGTGTCTGTGTGAGAGAGAGAGAGCTGCCTCAACAAGGAGAAGAGTGAAATGGGAAGAAAGGAATGTTTTAGTTTTTAGGTGTGTGTAAGGGGACTGGGCAAAACAATGGAAACACAGTTATTAAATATGAGGTATTAAGCATAGTGAACACATGGGCTGCCTTTTAACTTCACTTAACTTTGTGGAGCTGGATATTACCATAGAAAAGATGGACATTGCCACTGTGACATCACCCATTGGTTTCTGAAGCCTCGAGATAAGCGTTTCCATGGCAGCTTATCCTGGTAAGGATCCATCATAGTGCTGAAACAGCAAAGTAATGAAGCATAAAGAGGATTTTTCCTCTATCATTTACAAAAAACACAAGTTCACCCACATACAGGATATTCGATGGCTCAGCGGCCCACATCTAATGTTTTGTAATTAGTCAGTGAGTAGTTATTTATACTCAATCTGGTGGTTATGAACCAGAGTGTCCTTTTTTTTAATTTTTAGAAAGATCACAGGTGTTGATTCAGTTCAGTCATTTCTGATGATGTAGCTTCTAATGTTAACACGGTGCACATGCGCTGCGTTAGAAATGTAGTGTTGCCTGTTGTGGTCGTGATTGAAACCTCTTCTTAACTTCTTTCTGCTTATTCATTAACTTCTTTAATTTCCCAAATTACTTCTTTCAGTATTAAACCCCTTTTTGAAGTGCAGTGTTTCCATTTTTTGCTGTTTTGCTACTTGCTGTTCTTCTTTAAGAGAAATGTAGCGTAGATTAAGATTGAGTCACCTAAAATCTTACACACATATTACTCATTGCAGCAGCACCTGCACTGATGGCCACATCATGTCACCATCCATATAATAAACCATTAGGCCATAGCCTTAGGACATAAAGAGGTGTCTGCTAACAGAGCTTCATTTTAATGCTGTTTTGACATTAACGCGTGGATACAAGGACACACAAATGGGGACCTGAGTTGGAGATGCAGTTGTGGCACATTGAGAAACCTGAGTTGAGAACAGAGTGTACGCTTTGAAAGGGATGCCACGTCTGTTTGTCGTCACAGCAACAAACAAAAAAGTCACGAGTGTGTTAGTACACATTTGGAATGTCACACTTGCATGCTTTAATGCTTCAGTGCAAGGATGTGTGCAGGCACTTTATGATTCCAGATATCCTGGCTGCTGATTCCTTTGGGAAACCACCTTAATGTCCTCTGTGGGAATTTTTAAATCCAAGATGACTTTATTCATGTGGTAAAGACACAGGTTTCTCCATGTGCATGTTTTTACCTCCTTGAGAATTGTGCTGATGTGTCTATTCTGCCACCTTCCTGTTATCCCCCTTCCCCCTCTCCTTTCTTCTTTCGACCTGTCTTTGTCCTCCCCCTTTCTTCTGTGCTCCCAGATGGTTGTGTGGCTGGAGCGATCGCTGGATAAAATCATCAGTATCTTCATCATCTTCCTCTTGGTCACAGGGACCCTTCTCATGGCTCTTCTGCTCACTGCTATGGTACGTTTTTACTTTAGCATGACCCCACATCGTTCATATTGACGATGAATGGCAAAATAAACACCCATCTTTGTAGGTTCACCATGAGAGTGTTCACATCATCGAGGTAACCAGTAACCTCATCAACGAAACCGTATCCAACCATCCAGAATGGGCCAAGTAGGACTGTCCACTCTATTCGTCTGCATCTGCATCTTTTAGAGTTTGCTGAAAACTTGAGTGTCTCCTCTCTCTCTCTGTCTGTGTCTCCTGCATTGTCCTCTGCTAGTTGGCTTCCGGAAGCTCGCGTGGTGCAGAAGGCTCTGAATTCAGCTGCTACTAATGTCTACCAGCATGGGAGAGAATGGATAACGCAGAAGGTCAGAACAGTAATTTTCAGTGATTAAAAACAGCACAGCCAGACAGCGAGGAATGTAACAGGTCTCTGTTTCCTTCCTGTGCGCAGCTTCATAAGATTTTAGGAGATAAGGTGAATCAAACTGCAGTGATTGAGAAGCAGGTTTTGGAGCTTTGGGACCGACTGTACCACTCCTGGTTTGTGAAGGTAGTGTCAGAAGTTTAATTGGCCATTTTCCAAAGTCTTTTTTTTGATATTGTTCAGTTTTCCATAAATTACTATGGTCACATTTTTCAGAATGTAACCTACACCGGGCGGCATCGGCACAAGATGATGACTCAAAGACAGACCAGCTGGCTGGGGGACATTCTGGACTGGAAGGACATTGCTTCCTTTCTGCAGGAAAATATTGAGACGCTACTGTCTGTAAGTATGGCCGAACTTTGTCCCTTCTGAGATGATTGGTACGCATTTTGCTTTCTTAGATCGGGAAATCTTGATATTTCTAAAAAAAGGTGTTGAAAGCATCACGCCAGCACTGCCCTGCGGATCTTTACTGTTACCCTGTCATTTTGTAGATCCTGGAGTCTTTGTGGGTGGTAATGAGCAGGAACGTAGGCCTCCTCATCTCCACCACGACCACTCTCTTCACCGTCTTGTTCCACAGCGGCACGGCGCTCCTCAACTTTGCACTGAGTCTGGTATGAAGCACTGATCACAGCCAGGTCGTTCACTTTATTAAACAGAACTGTTTAGCACATTTGTTTATCATTATTCTTCTGGAATGCACAAAAGGAAGCAGAAACAGTTCAGCTTATGCCTTACCTTTAAATGTTTATTAAAAACTAAGGTTTTCTCATCCCTGAGCTTACCCAGTTAGCTGCAGTGTGTATTCAAATTTCATCATATTAAGCATGTGATGCACCACAATTTGGCATTTAGTATCTTGCCCAATGCCATTTTGACATGGAGGTGCCTGGGATTGAGTCACCAATCTTCCTATTAGATGACCCGCTCTGCCTCTTGAGCCACAGCTGCCAGCAGTAGCGTAACTTAAGGCATTCAATCCGCTGAAGTTTGTTCTTCAATCAATATTTTGCTACATAGTTTATTTTTGACACGATCAGTTTAAATTGACAGCATGGAACAGCCATGGATGTTTTCAGAGATCAAGACTACCTCAAAGCCAGAAAACTTTATTCAAATTCATTATTCAAAACAGTGCGTTGACATTATAGCCAAACACGCAGCTTGGTGACTGAGGTGGGGCTTGAACATGACACGTACATCACAACCCACACTAGAGGACTTTGCTTAGAGATAAAGTAAGGTTTTTTATAATTAACTTTTTACAGATGGTTTTATATTTAAGATCAAAATTGTAACTAAGGTTTAGAAGCAAGGCTCCAGGATTTGCTCCTGCGGTTTACACACTCCAGTTTATGATGGTCTTTAAATGCAGTCATAAAAGTTTCTGTGAATCTGTTTAAGAAAAAACAAACTGGACATTTTCTTGGTTTAAATTGCATAGATTGCTGCTGTGTTTGTCCTCAAGCCTAAGTTAGAGTGATGGAAGTTACAAAAATACATTTGCACCAGATCTTAAATACAAACATTATTAATCTGTCTACATTTTAGCAACAATTCTCTGTCTCATTTTAATAAACAAGACCTGGCACTTCCAAAAAATGGTCTTATGGTCAAATAGTCTTAGATTTGGCACAGCTGCCATACCTCATACTTTTGCTCCTTCCTGTAGGTGATTTTCCTGACTACTCTCTTCTACCTGCTGAGCTCCAGTGGGGAATACTACAAACCGGTTAAATGGGTGATCAGCCTGACTCCTCTCTCTCAGCCGGGACCCTCCAGCAATATCATTGGCCAGTCTGTTGAAGAGGCCATCAGGTAGTCAGTCACGTGCGCAAAAGCAGCACAGTCTAAATTTGTACCTCAGCGAGATTATTTTTTGACCATGTTTGTGTTTGTTTTGAAGAGGAGTGTTTGACGCCTCTCTGAAAATGGCCGGCTTCTACGGCCTCTACACTTGGCTCACTCACACCATCTTTGGCATCAACATCGTCTTCATTCCTTCTGGTGAGTCAGCGCGTCCGCAGCAGATTGTCCTGTCGTTTTGCTCGCACCTGTCAAGCCACACTCAGTGTTTTGTCACTCTGAATCCCTCTTTCCTGGCCTGAAGCTCTGGCTGCCATCCTGGGTGCCGTGCCATTCCTGGGGACTTATTGGGCAGCTGTGCCGGCCATGTGCGACCTGTGGTTGGCGCAGGGTGAAAGTGTCAAGGCCCTGCTCCTGCTCATCTGCCACCTGCTCCCGACATATTTTGTGGATACAGCTATCTACTCTGATATATCAGGGTATGTGTGTGTGACCAGCTTATTGAGCTTCTCTTTATAGCACTTGCACATCTGACAAACAAATCACACCAAAACACCTGTGACTGTTAACATAATGCATACAAGCCTGCTTGCTGCCCTAAATTGGGTTTGAAAGAAAAGCTGCACAGTTGTACATGTCTATAAACATTTGCCTCAGTGTTTCATAAACTGTCTGTTGTGGCCAGATAATGCTCCTGCTTAGCTTTTAATAGCAGCCCTGCCTTGGAGTTTTAAGCCCTGGTATCTCAGCCATTAAGGCTCACATTTCTGCAACATTTAAACATAAACTTCTGGTCAGCCGTGCACATTTACATACACTCATCATGGGCATAAACGTCATGCACAAGTTTGAATTTGTTTTGGATTTTCTCAAATGCACAAAGGGTCAAAAGTCTACATACAGGCTCAAATATATACAGACCCCCCTCACTAATATTTGGTTAAATGAAAAAGAACAGTTCAAAGAAGTCATGTAAAACTCTGAATATAACTGTGTAGCTGTGGTAAAGTGGATAGCTAGTTTTCAAAGTTAAAGTCTGAGTCACATCCATACCAGCATGCAGTCACTGATCCAGTAGCTGCCTGCCAAAACATATTTCATCTGAGACATTTTTTGTGCCTTTCCGTTGTAGTTAAAGCACTTCTTTTCTCTTTGTCTCAGAGGTGGGCACCCATATCTCACGGGCCTGGCGGTAGCAGGCGGAGCATACTATCTGGGTCTGGAGGGGGCCATTATTGGGCCTATCCTCCTCTGCATCCTGGTGGTGGCAGCCAACATTTACAGTGCTATGCTTATGAGCCCCAGCTCTGCATTGCCCACACCAGTGCAGCCAAACTGGCCTCTCCACCCCATGAGGTAAGACGCATAAAGAACAGCTCATCAAGAAGGGAAAAAAAAAAAAAGCAAACCAACCAGTCAGTTGTCATCTTGTCTGATTCTCAGGGCTTTCACAGATGCCACTCCCTCTGTCCTGAAGGCCAGCGAGTGAGCACATGAGGGAATGTCATCTGGCTTCCTATTGGCTCATTCTTCAGGTGAAGCTCTCCCCTCCCTGAAGCTCCTCCCTGTGTGGACTCCATAGGGTCTCCCTGACCAAAAAGAGATGGCGGCATAGCAGCTGGTCACCCGTGATCTGCTTGGCAGAGCCGTTTCTCAGAGCAATATGGCACCAGCTCCTTTCATTTAACGGCACACAAAAACTCCTGAAAGCATGTGTCCTAATCCCAAACTTGGACCACTGACATCGTATTGGGTTTATGATTGTGGATGGTGGAGCTATCGATGCTAATCACATCATTGCTCAGAACTCAGTGCCTAAATTTATTTTATAATATTGAGAAATGTCTAAAAATTACTGTGTATTTTGTGGTGAAGTGTAAGATGATGTATCTTACCTACAAATCCCCTGATTTCCAGCCTGCACTCCCTGGCTGTATCTGTGGTACAGTGCGTGGTTGTGCAGTATTTGTACTCCCTACCTCTCTCCTAACGGAGGCTCAAGTAGAGTTTGTGTTGAAGGCAGGTTTTCTAAAAAAAAAAAGAACTGAATATTTCTTGCCACAGTTGTTACGTCTGGCAAGATTGCGTTATTAAATGGGGACCGATTATGCTTATTTCCAGCTCCATATTCCATATAAAAAAAAAAATCAGTATTTATTTAATACTGACACTGGCCGCTTTGTGTGCTAACAGTGATGTTACCACAGCTCCGTACCATTTATACCAGGCTGAGGGCGTGAATACTCACTGCAGGATTCTCCGGAATGACTGTTGCAGCACCTCCCGCTGTATAATCTGTGAATCTCTGAACTTCTGGACTGGCTTCCACACAGAATCCAGTGCTTGTAAGCCCCACCTCCAAATACCCATATAAGGAAATCTGTGCCAAGCTGGGAGTAATGATTAACAGGATCAGGTAAAACTGTTGCCTCATACAGATTAGTTTTAGATACATTTACCTCATTTTTTTTGAAGCACGTTTAATATGAGCACTGTAATTGTATAGTAGTATAAACACTATATGACACATAATAGCGAGATAATAAGGAAAAGCATAATAGGTCCCCTCTTTTTCTGTGTCGTTCACGTTTCAGTGACGGTAGCTGTGACATTAGAGCTAACAGAGGCGTTCACTCCTGCTTTCCTGAACCAGGCTTTATATTATCACTGTTTGTTTTTTTCTGTTCAATTATAAATAAATGCAGCTGTTGTTTTGTATGCAGGTTTAGACTGATGACTACTTTCAGTGGATCAGATTGGACATTTAGCATTTAGAGGATCGGTTTTTACTTTTTTTTTTTTTAAATTTATTTAAAGCTTACGATTGTATTTTTACACACGTGAAACCGAGCTTTTAATTCCTAACATGCTCTGCTGATCTCTCAGCTGTTCACTGAGAGAACCTTGATTTTTTTTTTTTTTTTTTTTTGACTAATTTTGTGAAGCACTTTCAACCTTTTTTTTTTTTTTTAAGAACTGTACCCGTTATCCTGGTCACAAGATTTCATTGACAGTTTAGACCTCACACACCTCAAAACTTATTTTCACCTCTTTTGGTCTCGCATTTCATACGACACACTGTAACTAGAGCACTTTTCTGAGAGGAAAGTATAAAGCAGTTTAGGTCACTTGAAGCTTTAATAAACAAGCAGATGACTTATGTAACATACATGGCTACCGTGTTAGCCATTTGTGATGCATTATGGGTTGCAACCCAGTACTGCAGTTTTCCTTTAGTACTGTTGCTGTTTGTTTTTAATACTGAATATGCACTGATACAATAAACGTGATCTAAACTGCAGTGACTTTGTTGCGTGACTCAGTTGTGTTGTCCTTTTTGACTGAACTGAAACCACAATGAATTTTCAAGTTTATTATTTATGTCTCTCCTGATTAATGCATTAAATGCTTTCAGGAAATGGATAATGCTCATGAGTGATTTGTTTTCTCGTTCAGCCAGCTCTTTAAAATCCTGAAGATACTGAATAACACCGTGTTTGAAAATCTGTTTAACTATATAATAACCTAAGAAAGCAAAAGGTTCAGTGAAGCACAGCTGCCTGTGAATTATTAATGATTTTTAAAGTATAAGTGTAATGTTAATGTGAAATGTGTTAATCATTTTAAAAGCTTAGTATAGTGTAAATATACTCACCGGACTACTCATTAGGTACAACTTGCTAGTACTAGCTTGGACCCGCTATTGCCTTCAGAACTGTCTTAATGCTAAATCGCACAGATTCAACAAGGTGCTGGAAACATTCCTCAGAGATTTTCCTCCATATTGTCATGATAGCATCACACAGTTGCTGCAGATCCATCAGCACACCCATGATGCAACTCTCCTGTTCCACCACATCTCAAAGGTGCTTTATTGGATCGCAATCTGGCGACTGTGGGGGCCATCTGAGTGCAGTGAACTCATTGCCATGTTCAAGAAACCAGTTTAAGATGATTTGATCTTTGTGACATGGTGCAATATCCTGCTGGAAGCGGCCATCAGAAGATGGGTACACTGTGGTCATAAAGGGATGGATGTGGACAGCAAAAACACACAGGGAGGCTGTGGTGTTTAAATTATGCTCAATTGGTACTGAGCACCACATTCTGACCCCACCATCTGAATGTTGCATCAGGTCAGGCAATGTGTTTCCAGTCTTCTATTCAGTTTTGGTGAGTTGGTGTGAATTGTAGCTTCAGTTTCCTGTTCTTAGCTGACAGGAGTGGCATCTGGTGTGGTCTTCTGCTGCTGTGGCCCACCTGCTTCAAGGTTCAACATGCTGTGCATTCAGAGATGCTCTTCTGCATGCCTTGGTTGTAATGAGTGCGTATTTGAGTTACTCTTACCTTCCTATCAGCTCAAAGCAGTCTGGCCATTCTCCTCTGGCATCAACAAGGCATTTTCACCACTGCTCACTGGCTGTGTGGGAAAATCCCAGCAAATCAGCAGTTTCTGAAATACTCAGACCAGCCCGTCTGACACCAACAACCACGCCACATTTAAAGTCACTAACATCACCTTTCTTCTCCATTCTAATGCTCAGTTTCAACTTAAGCAGCTTGTCTTGAGCATGTCAGTGTGTTAGTGTCAGTGAGGGTTTTTTTTTTTTAAACTTTATCTGGACTTTACAGTGTGTGTCTGTGTGTGTATAGAGTCAGAGAGAGAAGGTGGGATTTTTGGCTTATATCAATGTGTGTAAGTGCTAAATGATTTCATTTTGAAGCCCTCAAATGAAGCCAGATCTGTTATCTAAAGAGAAATATTTACTTTGGCCTTTGTCCCTACTGCATGTGCAAAACCAGAGTCCATGCAAACATTCACCAGCTTTGTCTGGAGGGCTGAGTGACCACTGAATGACAGGAAGAAAAAAGATCAATAAGCAAACAGAGGCTCAACTGATATTAGCATAGAAAAGTCATGTTAAATTGTGTGGAAGTTTTTTTTGTTCCCGTCACATTTGAAAAAAAAAAAGTCAATCACAAGCGACGACATACCGGAACCATATGATTACCTGTCCAAAACATCAGGCAGGTGGGATCTGCGTGGATACGAAGTAGCCAAAAAGCTGAAAGAATAAAGTTCCCTGGATAAACAGACATTAAATCCTCGCTCTGTGTTTGTGTGAGTTGAGTCAGATCGTGTCATCTGTTCTGTGAAGGCTTTGCAGATTGTCAGTGTGTCAGCAAAGCTCAGGACAGATGGACAGAATAAACATCAAATCCACACTTTTCCTGCTGCTCGGTGCAGCCAACAGTCCTTCTATTTAAACACACTGATTAAATCCCTGTCGTCACGCTCTTAAACAAGCGATAATGAAATCATTACACTTTTTTTTTTTTTTTTATTGTTTGTTACTGGAAAGAGAAGCAGTTCTTCATAAAATGAAAATACATCATTTATTTTCACTTGGCACAGGTGTCTTCGGTGTATACGCAGTGCCGGTGCTCAGTGTGGTAAACACACACAGAGTGTGAAGCATTTTATGTACTGTAGTAAAAGACACACACTGACATCTGAAATCACAGTGAATATAATCCCCCTACCAGACTGCTGATCTTGAATGAAACCACGGGCTTACAGCATTCACACACTGTTAATCTGTTTAAGAAAGAAAGGATTCATGCAGTCTCAGGCCAAAATGAGAAACCATATTTTTTTTCCTTACCTCAGTTTAAGCCAGCAGCGGGACACTGCTGCATAAAAAAGCTGCCCATTTAACATCTGATGACCAAAGCAGTCACCTGATCTCAACCCAGCAAAGCATGCTTTTCATTTATTAAATACAAAACTGAATGCAGAAAGACCCACAATCAAGCAGCAACTGAAGGTGGCCGCAGTAAAGGCCTGGCAGAACACCTCGAGGGAGGAAACAGCCTCTGAGAAGTTAATCCTTTTGTTAAACTCCAAGTCTGATTGTCTGATTTAAAATCTAAAAATGTAGCATCTTAGTACTAACCTCCCCCCAAAAACCAACTTCACAAGCAAAATCAACAAAAGCTTAAAACAAACACATTTGATGGGCACACTTCTAAGTTAATAAATTCACTCTGTTGCTCTGAACACACATCAGCATTCTCTCTTTTCTCCGAGTTTTCCTCTGGGCTGCGATTCAGCTTCAATTCTTCAGATCAAAGGCTCCACGTAGCTCTTATGAACTCACAATGCAGCACATAAACTAGAGCAAAGTCTTCCCAAGCTTGCACAGCTCTAAATCTCCTGAATGACACAATCATTTGCACACAGAAGCACAGTGCAGGTGTCTCCTTTAAGACTTTTCTCGGCTCCGCGGAGCAGATGAGGACCTGAAGTGAGCAAAGAAACAGATTCAGGGTCTCACTCTGAAGATTTACTCCCGAGCTCTCTGATTTTCTGACCAGCTAAGAGATTCATAATCTTGCTTTTGTCAAAAGAGCACAACTTTGAGATGCTGATTGTTTTTTTTTCTTTTGGAGGCTGAAGTGGTACTGAGGAGCCGTGTTATGAATTCACCCCGGCACCTTGTTTACCATACAAACGCTTTCAAAAAACAAATTCCGAGACATCCCCACGTTTATCAAAGATGTGCATGCAAAGCGCTGTTGTCTAATATGTCTTCCTGGTGGTTCTCGCTGGGCCTAATCCTGAAAAATGAATAATTCAGCAGATCAAGCTGAGGAATTTAAATAATCCACTCTCCACAAACACTCTGCGGCCTGACTGCTGCATTCATAAACATGACAGTGTGGTATGAAGAGGACAGAGGACAGTCTTCTCCCCACAGGACTTACAGACTCACCTCTCCTGCAGCACAGTGCTTCTCACTTCCAGAAGAGCAGTGATATTTATCTATTCAACACCCACAAGCATCTCCAGCAGCACTGACCACAGTTCACTCACAAAGAACATGTGGTCTGTAAATGCTCTTCCTCCTCCTATTAACAGCTCAGTTCCTCGTGGAGTTTGGCAACAGACTATTTTAATTCTGATTTTCTTACACAAGATAATCAGTACTATATACTGTATGTATATGATATGATATCGTCACCCTCCTAAAATAATGGCCTACGTCATTTCCAGTCATTACCTCCCTCAGTGGTCAGTGCCACTACTGGTAGCTTCAGGCACTACACAGCTGAGGTAGGCTAGTGCTGTTGCCGGGGGCGAGTGATGCTGATCTGCCAGGACCTGAGTTCCCAGCAGAACATTGTGATGATCTTATTCAGTTCAGCTGCAAGAAGGTTTAACGTTGTTGATGAACGGCTTCATTGTGAGAACACAGGGTTTGACTCGTGGCCTTCATCGGAGTCATCATGGCCAAGGACGAAGGCCACGAGTCAAAATGTGTTAGTCTAACAATAAAGTAGAGTGACCTTTATTTATACTCACCAGCCACTTAATTAGGTACAACTTGCTAGTACGGGGTTTGACCAACTTTGCCTTCAGCGCTGCCTTAATTAGACGGGGCATAGATTCAACAAAGTGACGGAAACATTAGGTCCATACTGGCATGATGGCATCGAACAGTTGCTGCAGATTTGTTGGCAACACATCCACGATGAAAACTTTCCGTTTTATTCCAAAGGCTCTGTTGGATTAAAATATGGTGACTGCGGAGGCCATTTGAGTGCAGTGAACTCACTGAGATGTTCCAGGAACCAGCTTGTGACGATCTGAGCTGTATGATATGGAGCATTAACCTGCTGGAAGCCGCCATCAGAAGATGGCTGCACTGTGGTCATAAAGGGATGGACATGGTCAGCAACAATATTCAGACCTGCTGTGGTATTTAAATGATCCTCAGTTGGTGCTAAGAGACCCAAAGTGTGCCAAGAAGATCCCCCACACCATCACACCATCAGCAGCCTGAAGTGTTGATACAAGGCAGGATGGACTCGTGCTTTCACGTTGTTTACGCCAAAGTCTGACCCTACTGTGATTGTTGCAGCAGAATTGGAGACTCATCAGACCAGGCAACGTTTTTCCAGGGTTCTCTTGTCCAAGGTTGGTGAGTCTGTATGAACTGTAGAGTCAGTTTCCTGTTCTTAGGAAGTGGCACCCACAGTCTGGCCATTCTCCTCTGACCTGGTGCAACAACAAGGCACTTCACCCAGAGATCTGCCACTCACTGGATATTTTCTCTCTTTCAGACCATTCTCTGTAAACCTTAGAGATGGTTGTACTGGAAAATCAGTCTAGCAGTTTCTGAAATACTCAAAGTAACTCAAATTACCTTTCTTCTCTGTTCTGATGCTTGGTTTGAACTTCACTGGGTCATCTTGACTATTTCTACATGCCTGAAAGCACTGAGTTGCTGCCATGTGATTGGCTGATTAGATATTTGCGTTAATGAGCAGTTAGACAGCAGCAGTTAATAAAGTGGCTGATCAATGTATATAAACACATTAGAAAAATGAAGTTAACCCAAAGTGCTTTCAAGCTGAGTTAGATGTGCAAAATATAGGTCAAAGTTTGAATTCTTTAGTCATTTTTGCTTCTGGAATTTTTAGAACCAGTTGGCATTAATTAATACTCACTTAAGAGCCCACAAATTATCACTTACTTCCTTTTTCCTATATGAAGACGTAACAGGCTCTAAAGGTTACCCTGCAGTATTTGTTTCTGAGCTGGACAAGCACGCATGTGCTGGAATGGAATATTCCAGTGATCAGCAAAAAGAATCATAGAAAGAAAACTACAAGCTAATAATAACAATAAAAGTTTTAAATATTTATAAACTCTCAAATAAAAATATCAGCCTAAAAGTTCAACATCGGTTGGATTACAGCAGCACAAATCTCGACGCGCCGTTTCAGTTTGTGGGGCGTCGGTGGAGACTGAAGGCGGCAGAAATCAACAGGCACCTCCAAGTGTTTTGTAAACGATTTCACTTTTATTTTCTACATTTGGATCAGCTCAGTGTGGAAGCCTGGACATGTCAGTTCATTTCAAACCCCGCTGCCCCCCGAAATGACAACAATCGATACGCTCCCCCTCTGTCTCACAATCAGAAAAAAACTCTCACATTTTCACCACAGTCACGCGCTCAGACGTTGAAAAACAAAACTATATATATCTGTTGATGGCCTCTTCTCACTGCCATGTCCACAGCAAAGATGAACTGATGTCGTGTCCTTTGTGTAAACCCTTCCTCCATTGGAGGAAGCTGAAATGTTTAAAAATCTTTCTTTTTTTGAAATCACCTCGTGCCCTGACTCGCAGCAGCAGAAGTGATAAAAAAACAAAACAAAACAAAGAAAAAATAAAGAAGGCGTGATAGTGGAAATGAAAAAGACGCACTACCTCTGACTGAGATATGAATAGTAAAGTACTGCAGGTGAGCTTGCCAAGTGAGAGAAATGTAGTAATGGATTAAGATATGTCATCTGCTGTGCTCTCTGTAATCCACAGTTCAACCCTTTCACTCCTTTTGGCTCTCTACAGCTTTTTTTCTGTCCCTGATTAATTCTCATAGCGAAGCCACATTCCTGCTGTAGATATGTCCACAGGGGAGTGCAGGGACCCGGCTCTGTTTAGAAAATAACAGCGTTTCGCTTTTAGTACGACGGAGGAAGCAGGGATATGCTAATCTGCTGCCAGTCCACGCTATGGGTGCTTGCTTGTCCAATAGCGAGGAATCTGAGTGCTGTTTGTTCTAGTAAACAGGGAGCTAATGTACTGGGATTAGTACTGAAGAAACACACGCTCACACCCACACAAATGCAAACATCCACACACTCCACTGGAGGAAAGAAGCCCTTGGAGTGTTGTTTTTTTTTAGGTCATTGAGAAGACGATATGACAAAATGGATTGAAGTATCAGGCTAAGGCAGCCTTTTTCCTATATGTATACAGCATGTGTGTATGTGTGTGTGTGTGTGTGTGTGTGGGGGGGGGGGGGGGGCTCTGTAGTGCCTTATTGTGGAGTTTCTTGTGGTTGAACACTACAATAGGCAGTGAACATCAGTAACAGACTCGTGTATCCTTTAAGTGTGTGTGTGTGTGTGTGTGTTAGCTCTATGTTAAATATCTTTAAAGACAACAGAGACGGACAGACAAACTAGGGTTACTGAAACAGTAGAAACAGACAAGCCATGTAAAAACTGGACATAGAAATCTTAAGATATCACAAACATATTTCTCTATCTCTAGATTTCTGCTGATGGCAGACGTCAGGTCCTCGTGATCACCTTTCTTGGTTTTTTTTTGTGTATGTGCTGTCCCCCTGCTTGGAGGCTTCAGTCTGTAGGATGAAATGCTAAAGAGTAACACCAGAGGGAGACATACACTGCCGCTAGACCATAGGAGGGGCTCTGATGAGCGCGCACACAAACACACACCACAGCTTCTCACACACACACATCCTTCTTCATAGAAGTGCATTTTCAAAATCCATTACAAAATTAAATAAAACAAAGATGGAAGAAAAAAAAATCAACGAGGAATTCGGTCCCCTTCTTGAAGCATACATTCATCTCAGCACACACACACACACATAAGTGCACACACTCATAAGAGGCAGTCAGTAAACGTTAAGTAATGAGTTGAGCCGCGGACTGCCGTGTCCAGGGAAGCCGTGATTGACTCCACCGGTTAGTTCTCGTCTTCACGCACGGGAGCGAGTCAACTCTCCACGGTTAAAATCTTTTAAAAAAACAAACAAAATGAATGTAAAACAACAGCCATCGTCTCTTAGAGGGAGGCTTCTCTCTCTTCTCGCTCTAAGGAGGCTTGAACACACTCCTTCCTCTGACATCTGGCAGAGGTAGTACCGTCCAATCCGTCCTCCTTTCTTCCCAAATCCCATCGTGGGGAAGTCTTTTTCGCTCCTGGTGCCCAACTTTAAAAAAAAAACAAAACACGTCCGTTCCCCTTTATTTCTTCTTCTGGGCCGCTGTGTGTGTGTGAATGCGTGCGTTGGGGAGTGTGCAGTGTGTGGTCAGAAGACTTCTGGTAGTGTGACATTGCGGAGCAGCCACTGTTGGGACCGTGTGTGCGTGCAGTCTTTGACGCTGGGCACCTGGCTGTCCTCCTCGCTGGCCTTGTCCAGACACTGGTTACTATTAACATGGACCAGGGTCAGCTTCTGCACAGCAGGGAAACACAGAGGTGCAAATCAGGCTTTGGAAAGGCTCATTTACAGGAATATGTAAATCTGTCTTTACTTAAAAATAGTACACTCGCTTTCTTACATTTTAAATATTACGTTTCCTTGCTTGAGTCTTGAATTATGAGGCTCAGTTTTGGCTCACAGTGTTGGGTATGCTGTGGTGGGGTTGGGTAATGCGTCAACGATGATATAAATCACCAAACTGTGACAATAAATAATCTACACACTGAAATGACACTAGTTTGAATTATGTGATGTCATAATTAATGTGTACTGGGGTTTGAAAAGGTTTATTATGTTCCACTGTGGGGAACACAGTGGAACTGATTTAAGGTAAACTCCTGCAAACAGCGTGCTTATGTAACAGAAAATACTAAAATTTAGGTGATTATTAATTTGAATTTTTAACAAATTTGAATATTTGTTGGTTTATTTTGCATTTTACAGCATTTCTCCCATTGTTTTCATTTCAATAGTGAAAAAAGGGTGAGCTTTTAGAAGTTTTCCTGCTGTAAATAAACTATTTTCTGTACCTGTCAAGACCTGCATGAGAACTCTTATAGTATTCAGTTCAATTCCATTCAGTTTTATTTATACAGTGCCAATTCACAACAACAGTCACCTAAAGGTGCTTTATATAATAAGGTAAAAACCCTACAGTATTTGGGAGAAAACACCAACAGTCAGATGAGCATTTGGAGACAGGAAGAAACCTGCAGCAGAACCACACTCAGAATGTTTCAACCTAATCTTAAAAGTAGAATGTGTCTGTCCTGAAGCCAAACTGGGAGCTGGTTTCACAGAAGAGGGACCCGATAGCTGAAGGCTCTGCCTCCCATTCTACTTTCAGAAACTCTAGGAACCACAAATACGCCTGCAGTCTGAGAGTGAAGTGCGCTGTTGGGGTAATAAGGGGTTTAGGATGAGATGGGGTCTGATTATTCCAGATTTAACAGAGAGCCATTGAAGAGAAGCTAATATGGGAGAAATATGGGCTCTCTTTCTCTTGCTGCAGTGTTCTGGATCAGCTGAAGGCTTTTCTGGGAGCTTTTATAACAACCAGATAATAATAAATTTCAATAGTCTGGCTTAAAACTAATGAATCTCTATTAACCCGGTACTTACAGTTATTAGGAGCAAGGAGGAGTAAGAAATCATCCTTTTTATATTCAAGTAACCTTTTTTTTATTTGCTATCTACATTTTTTATATCTGCACTGCTATTTCCTATTTTTTATATTTTGAGTATAATA
>JAVDPK010001420.1:13066-23992 GCA_034780415.1 Cichlasoma orientale | reverse complement strand
GCAAAAACACCGCCCGTAGGGGCGAGCTGGGATTTATATATATATATATATATATATATGTTTATTCATTCCTTTATGCTTTTAACACTTTGATTTCCAGCTCCTCATCAGTGATGGAACTAAAGTTGTGGCTTTCATTTCATCTGCTGTTTGGTAAGTATCTAAAGTATCTAAGTCCACCAAAAGTCAGTGGATGGCAGTTGTATCATTGACCATTTCTGCTGTGCGGGGCTCGTGTGTGGTTATTCCCTGCACCTACAATTACCCCAAACCTAGCTCCAAAAAGATCCTAAAAACGTGGTTGGGATTCTGGAAGAAAGAGAACAAGATAAATGCGAGTTCTATCTCCAAATGGAAACTGCCTAGTACAAAAAATGGACTCAATTACTGGGAAAACTGAGAACATGCACGATGCTGCTGTATAGTATCTGGAGCATTGATGTTGGGCCTTTTTACGTCAGGATTGAAATGCCACAATACAAAATCTTCTCCTACATGCAAAATTTGGTGTCCATTGATGTTATATAAGTAAGTATTGCATAGATTTATAAAAAATAATATCAAGATAATACAAACTTGTAAAAATACATATTTTATTGTATCATGAAATGAAACTCTACAGGCAATCCCCCACCCCCAACTCTGTCTGTGGAGGTGAGGGATCAGGTATACGCCTCCTGCTCTGTATTTCATTCCTGCCCATCTATTCCTCCTCAGTTCACCTGGAGTCACACTGGAGTCATCAAAACCCAGTCAAAGAGGATGAATGCATGGAACTGGGAGACGGTGTCAGCCTTGACCTTTTCCCCTCTGACTTCAACAAGCCTTTAAACTGCACAGCGCCACACAGAGAGGGAAGGAGGCACAGAGCTCCATAATCCTCCTGATATGACATAAGCCCAGCACGTGACCTAAATATAACTTCTTACTCTACACAGTGAATCAATTGATGTCACACATATTAGGATTTAAATAATCTGCATCTGTACAATTGAACTTTTCTGGTATTATGAGTTGAAATTTTAATTTTATCTTGCTAGGGTATGATAATTGCGAGATGCTTTTGGACAAAAAGTTCATCTACAGACTACAAATTATGTCTACACAGGAGATCTGGAAACACAGTCAGTCATTTAGGAAGAGTGTTTTACTACCTGTCAATAATATCAATAATACCTATCAATAATCACTAAGAAATAATCACCTCACTTTATTGATCTGCATAACCATTATGTGATCAGTTAGTCATCATTTGTCTGCCTGCCTGTTGTATTTGAACTAATTTATTTTATAAGAACTTCACTGTTTGTGGCTTATGTTCTGTTTTTCAGTTTGTAATGTCTGATTAACAATAAATCATATTTCTCTCTGTCTGCTTTTCACTGTTTAATATTTTTGATTGTGTGCAAATATATTGATTTGCCAATTATTTTTTTCATGAATTTTACTCATATTTGTGTATATTTGTGCACTCAGTCAGACTGTATTATGTTTGTCATCGGCGGGAAGGTTTTAATTTAGCATTTGAGTGAAATAGTGTCCTTAGAATATCTCAACTGAGTCTTAAAACAAATAGCCCAGAGAGACTTGTTTAGTTTGGTTTGGGTGATTTGGGTCACAGGGTGTGTCTGGCGCCAAAAAAAGAAAAGTGAGGCCATTTTAGAGTTATCTGTAATCTGTGGGGCCCAGCTTCCCTCTTTGTCTTCCTGTGAAATGACCATAAATGACACTTTCAAGAGATGTTGAAAGTTATAATAATAAAAAACCCCTTGTGTTATTATCAGGTTGTTATATTTTTTGGTAATGGCCATGTGTTGTTGTTTTTTTTTCACACCTTGGCTCATGCAGTGATGTACAGGAACAATAATGGGTGAACGACCACCTCCAAAGGGGACAGTCCCCATTAGGGTTAAGATTTCACCAAAATTACACTGTATATATGCATATGGTCAGTATAACTGCTATGACCATGGCCATGACCACCTTTAGTTGATTGGTAACAATAAAGAGCCATGTATTCTTTGATTATTTATTAATAATTATACATTTTATTTATATTTATTTATTTTAAATGTATGCAAATAATGTACGGTGGCAAGAATTACCACCATGGGAGTTTTGTGTCTAATAATGTTAATAAAATTACAATGTTAGAATACAATATACACACATTTAGGAAAAGTCAGGGTCCTATAGTTACATGGGGTTTACGTCAACAAGATATTACACTGCAAAATTATATATAACACTACATCACAGATTTTGCAAAATGCTTAAAAAATAAAACTATTTACAGTGGTTGATGCTGCTGTTAAGATACACTGGTAGCTGTACAGTACACTTACATTTTACCTTAAGGATCTTTGATGCTTCCTGGTGCAGCCCTCAATGGTATGTTGCGTTAAATTGTAAAGACTTGTTGTGATCAGTGCGATCTGGGCCAAAGGTCAAAGTGGATGTTGAATTCCACTAGCCTTCATGTAGCTGCTGTGTTTGATTATGCTGCTCTCTGGAGTGACTCCAATGGAAAGAAGGTGGATGTGTGGGGCAGGAGTCAAACACAGAGCAGGATGCAGACACATTCCCACCCTCCTTTACCTCCTCTTGCACAGACAAATCCAGTTCATCTGTCTTAAAAGAAATACCATGATCATAAACCATAAAATCAGTCACAATAATAGGTGCACTGTAAAAGCACTTAGCCAATATAAGTCCTGATGTTATGTTTTTGAGGCAACAAGGTAGTGTGGTGGTTAGCACTCCTGCCTCACAGCACGAAGGTTCGAATTTGCCTTGGCCGGGGTCCTTCTGTGTGGAGTTTGCATGTTCTCCCCATGTTGCGTGGGTTTTCTCCAGGTCCTCCCAAAAGTCCAAATACATGAACTTACTGGGGTTAGGGGATTCTAAATTGCCCATAGGTGGGAATGTGAGTGCACATAATTGTCTGTCCCTCTGTGTGTTAGACTGGCAACCTGTCCAAGGTGTACCCTGCCTCTCTCCATATGACAGCTGGGATAGGCTCCAACTTGAGTGACATGCCATTCTTAATCCATAAGGTGTAGACCAGGGGTATTCAACTCCAGGACTCGAGGGCCGGTGTCCTGCAGGTTTTAGATGTGTCTCTGATCCAGCACACCTGAATCAAATGGCTGAATTACCTCCTCAGTATGCAGTTCTAGAACAACTGTCCTGGGTAATAAACCCATAGTAGGGTTATTAACTCACTATTGATCATCTAAGTGATCACAACAGCCAAGGTGCAAAAAAAGGAGTGTGTCATTCCTGTTACTGGGGCTGACTTCTGTGAGACATTACCTCACCCCACCTTTAGGTCCACTGTGAATGAGGTGGTGACTTATGACACCAGCTACACACACCTACAATGCAGTCCTGAGATCCCTTCCCAGGCTTTTCAACCCCCACTTACACCTTGCCTTAGGTGACCTCAAAAAGTCACATGATGGCGGGGTAATGTCTCACAGAAGTTTCACCTGTGACCCATATCCATATCCATCTCTAAAAAGATCCTTAACACTATTCTGGAAGGAAGAACAACAGAGTCACAACCTCTATCCATAAATGGAAACTCCACCCAGAGTAGAAAAAAACTACCAATGTCTGGTCCTTTGTGCAAAGAAGAACAGGGGGAGCACTGCCAGAGCCCAACAAAAGGATCTCCAGTGGGCTACTCAAGTTCAGGTTTGTGCTGTCAGAAACAGACTCCAAGACAGTAAAACGAGGGCTCGGCATCCTGTCACAGACCAGCACCATGCAGCTTAACTGATGTGGCATTTGGTAACCTATAACAACCCATAATTCTGCTCTCATTCAAAAGTAACTTTATTGACCATAAATAATGAACAAAATAGTTTGCAAACATATTTATTAACTTATCAATTTTGTAATTATTAGGTTTTGATAACACATCACCTAATCTGCAACAATAACTCAAAATGCAATTTTAAACAATATATTCTTCACATAAGTTTTAAAAACAAAAATGTGATTACAGATTAGAGAAAAAAGCTTCCATTTCTTATATACTGAAAAATCTTTTTCATAATAAGTAATAATAAAACAGTTATTAAACAATTATTAACATAGCAACTTGTTACAATACTTGATTGGTAATTTTTCAAAGCACATCATTTGATCAGACAAATAAGGAAAAGTCATGATGAGAGCAACAATAACTGGAAGCACAGTTTTAAGCATTAATATTTACTTACTGTATTTTACAAAGAAATATATGAATTACAGATGGCAGAAATATGCAACAAACGTAGAAAATTGCACGAGGACTTAAAAAAACATCTTTCTTGACTTCAGAAGACACAACCATGAACTGCAGCTGTTCTTCCACATGTTACACGTTGTTGTATATCGACTCATCCCAGTCAGTCTGCATGAAGAAACAAAATTAATTCACTCCCATTTTTCATGCATTCTCATTATGAATGAATTAATGAAGAAAGCATTACTTATCCCTACATTGCCATAGATGTGATCATTGGCATAAATGTCAGGGCAAGGGATATCCTGCCTGTTCATTTTCCTGCAGAAAGAATGCAAAAAGCAAAGATCAAATCACACATCTTCTTAAATCACATTTAATCATGAATACAATTCTGTTTGTTTGCAAACTGAGGCGAAGAATTTAAACCTCTTTGTTGGGGCATAATGAGGGAGCTCCACAGGTCTCTCTGCCTTCACGGCGCTCGAGTCAGATTTTGGTATGTCTCTTGAGTTCCCCCTGCTGGCAGAAAAACAAAACAACAAAAAACATGTTTGGGTGGGCAGATAAAAATACTGGGTGACCAACTTGGGTGTGATAAATGTCAAAGTCAGAGCAGAATTCCATTTCAGATGGTAGCTCTGTATGTGCACAATACCTGATGAAAATAAGCATCATAAACTTGTCATCATACTTATAATTAATGCTGTTGCAGTAAAAGCACACTAAATATAGTCAGTGGATAAAAGGTAGCACTTATTGAAGCACGATATAATATCTTTTTAATTGAATTACTATTTAAATAATAGTGAAGAGAGGTGGAGCGGGAGAGTGTGGGTACTTTAGGATAAAATGTGTTTTTAAAAGGATACTTTTAAATATCATAGTTATCTTCTGTGCTAGTTAGTTTATAGTAATCCTGATGTAGAGTCAGCTACTGGAAGTGGTCCTATGGAGCTGCTTTTTGTGGCTAGGCTGCTCCTTGAGCACAGTCTTTCCATAAAAGTACACGAGAAGATAAAGAAGAATTCAACACCATAAAACGCATTTAAGGAAAAGTTAATCCACAAACAGTAGCAGGCCTCTACTTCTACCTCTCAGCGCAGCTAGTCAGAAAAGACGCAGAAAGATGAACAGCTGAGATGGATTTAAGAGAAGTAACGTTTTAACAGAGTTTAATGACCAAACCACTAGTAAGACATTTATGTGTGTGAGACCTTGTTTATCAAGCAGCCTAGCTGCTTCCTGCTTCCTGCTCCGAGTTTATAGTTAAATAACTCGGCACGCTCCAAGAGACACGGTGCTCTGCTTCTTCTACTTTTTTCCTCTGATCACTTGAAAACCGTGGGCAGTGGGAGGCCTTGGTGGTGGGCTGCCCACCCAGACAGCTTTCTGTGCTGCGCCTTCTGTTTGCTGAACAAAAGGAAAATGATTTTTCTTTAACATTGGTTGGTTTGGTTAGGCAAGACAACTCGTTTAGGTTGCCTGAGCCCAGCCCTGCCCAAAGCCAGAGACAGCCTGGGTCTGATTTACAACACTGTCTGTGATGACCTGAAATAAATTTTGTCTTGTGCTCCTATAGTGCTCATTGTGATGTAATATGACAATCAGAAGACAGATATGTATCCTACATCAACAGAGTCGATAGAATAAAGTAGAGTGTTTTTTTTTCTCTCTAAATGTGTGATAATGTTTAGATTTTTTTCTTACCATTTCAGGAATATAAATACTTTTTTTTACAACTCACCATTTTTTAACAACTCCCACTCCAGTGGCAATCAAAATAATCAGAAAAACCACACCTGCTCCAGCAGCTATGAAAATATTCTGCATTTTGTCTGTAGAAAAGAAAGCATACTGAATATCTTTTGTCATGAACATATAGAGTGGTGATAATGTGTGCTGAATTCTTTAGATTGAAAGTTTTTCTTACCATTAACAGGTAAAGAGAGTGTGAGGTTAGCATTTCCCAGCGTGTTGTTTGCCAGGCATTGGACAAGCTTGAAGGACCCAAAGTCTGTCTGAAGAGTCCCAGTAGTAACAGAGCCACGTTTCTCTACTTTGGTGCTCTGCAGGACTCTGTCAGCAAGAACAAAATAGACCATGCTGGAAGGCTTAGACTCTATGATGCACTCACACTTTACCACATCCCATTCTGAGGAGCACTTAGAGGAATTTTTAATCTCAGGAGCATCTGTAAGGACAGCAAATAGTTATAATTAAGAGATAGCAGATAGCTGTGCATTTACTGTATGTATTGTATACACTATATGGACAAAAGTACTGGGCTTCCCTCGTATTGCATCTAAAGGAACTGCTCAGCTATCTAAACCCATGCCATGAAGCTCCCAGTAAGCAATTTTTGTGCTGATGTTAATGAAAGATTTGGAATTCTGCACTTATGGCATCCAATGATTTTGTATGCATCCTGTGCCTCAGGACTCTGTGACCCCGCTCTTTAACTTTACATGGTCTGCTGCCTCATGACTGAGTTCCTAAACACTTCAGCTTTATAGTAATACCAGTTACAGTTGATCATGGAATTTCTAGGAGGGAAGGATTTCCAACGCACCCAATTAAAAAAAAGAAAAAACTGAGGAAAATGTTTGCCTTAACCAGGATAGGGTTACCTGGGCCCCACCCTTCAGCCCGGCCTGGCTGGGTGCTCAAGGGAGAGTGCCTGGTGGCTGGGTCTTGCAACAGTGACACCATATTACAGTACCACACTCAAATTCAGAGAGCTTTTTAAAATTACCCATTCTGTCACAAATGTATGCAAAGGCAGATTGCATGGAAAGGTGCTTCATATTATACAATGGGAATGAAAACACCTGAATTCAAAAATTAAGAGCTGTGGTCCATTACTTTTGTCTATATAGTTGTTTGAATTATAGGAGAAAAAAAACTCCTTATTTTTTCTATTTTTTTACTTACATAACACACTGAGCTGCACGGGGCTTGATCTGACTCGTCCTTCCTCATTGATAGCAGTGCAGTACAGGGCCTCTACTGAGTGTCTGGAGACATTTGACTTGGTGTAGGTTTGTCCCTTATACAGCTGAGCTCCAGTTTCACTGTGCCACTCGTAGCTGCTGACAGGATTAGCATCACTGGAGCACTTCAGGTTTACAGTTTCTCCTTCATTTACGTCTGACTGGTACTCAACCTTCACATTCATTGGAGCATCTGCACAGAAACATTTAGGCCTTTATGTTATAGTGCAGAATTTTGTCTTACATAGTGAGGTCAAAGTTGAGCTTCTGTCAGGATTCTGCCATGATGGTGACACTAAAGGAAACCTTCATGGAGTTGCCAAAGTCAACAACATTATGAATGTGCTGACTAGATATCAAAGCACTGGTAATTGTTAAGTTAGTTCAGTCAGTGATTCTGTGTCATACCACTAGACTGACATCAGTATCAGTTAAGCCACAATACTAGCATAGGTAAGAAAAAATGAAAGCAAAAATAATTTATAAATAATTTATAAACCCACTCCAATCTCATTTTACATCCTGTATAATGACAATAAAGGCATTCTATTCTATTCTATTCTATTCAATTCTATTCAATTCAATTCTATTCTATTCTATTCTATTCTATTTTATTCTATTCTATTCTATGAAAAAGTAAATAAAAACACAGAATTTGCTGTTCATTGCATCAGAAGCTTATTCAGTGTAAATACCAGACAACTTAAGGATTATGGTGATATAGCAGATGAGTCATAAATGGCCTGACATGTTCATGAAAAAGACAATTTTCACAGGACTAAATAGAGTCCTGTGAAAAAGTACAACTGATTCCACAGGGATTAAGGGGGAAAGTATCAGCCAGGTGCTGCAGGTGTCAGGAGCTCTGTATAAGGAGAAGTTTTGGCAATTTGCAGGTGTGTGTTCACACAATACAAAAGAGGAAAGACATCAGCACCAACAGAGAAGTATTTATTACTGTCCATCAATATCAGAAGGGTTATGAGGCCATTGCAGTTTGAAGTTCATCAGGCTATAGTGAGGATTAGTCAAAAGTGGAAAATATTCAAGACAGTTGTTGGTCTTTCCTGGAGTCGATCTTCCAGCAAATTCAACCCAGGGTCAGACTGTGCAAAAACGGCAAAAACCCAAAAGCTACATCTCAGACTCTACAGGCCTCCATTAGCATGCTAAATGTTAAAGTTCATGACAGCATAATTAGAAAGAGACTCAGCACATATTGCCTTTTTGGAAGGGTTGCCAGCTGAAAGCTGCTTTTCTCTAAAAAGAACTCCAGAGTCAAATGTGAGGCCAAACATGAGGCTAAAGCTTGGACAATAATATCCTACAAAAATAATCATAAAGAGAAAAAAAATTAAGGTTTTGGAGTGGATTTGTCAAAGTCCAAATGTCAACACGAATGAAAGTAGCACTCAGAAGAGCACATACCTCCACAACAGATACCACCCAAAGTTGCTTTTGTAGATGTAGATTCAACTCATTGTCATTGTGCACACAACGAAATGATCGTTACAGATCACTCATCCAGAGACGAGCATCTGTCAGCCAGAGACCGGCGCTACCGTTAGGCAATGTGGTTTAAGTGTCTTACCCAAGGACACAACGCAGCGCAGACACAGGGGCTCGAACCGGCAGTCCACCGGCTGTAAGGCGAGCGCCTACCCACTGCGCCACTCCCTTTTATCAACAACATGCATTTATAACTGCACACTTACATTTTACTGTAAGGGTCTTTGATGTTTCCTGGCGCGCTCCTCCATGGGATGTTACGGTGCATTGTAAAGACTTGTTGTGATCATTGCGGTCCAGGCCAAAGGTCAAAGTGGATTCAATTATTATTTATAATGCTGTCTATAATGTTTTTCATAACCGTAAAGAACACTATATCACAAATAATAAAAAAAATTAAATGCTTAAAAAAATAAAACTATTAACAGTGGTTGATGCTGCTGTTAAGATACATTGCTAGCTGTGCAGTACACTTACATTTAATATTAAGGATCTTGGATGCTTCCTTCTGCTGCCCTCGATGGTATGTTATGCATTGTAAAGTCTTGTTGGCATCTGTGCGGTCTGGGCGAAAGGTCAAAGTAGAGGTCACCTTCCACTGGCCTTCATGAAGCGGCTGTGTTTGATCGCGCTGCTCTCCAGAGTGACTCCACTTGAAAGCAGGAGGATGTGCGGGGCAGGAGTGAGACACAGAGCAGGATGCAGACACATTCTCACCCTCCTGCTGCACAGAGAAATCGATGGGGTTTGGTTCACCTTTATTAAGAAGAAAGATCTTGATCATAAAACTAGTCGTGATTATTGTGAGTAGCAAATCCAAAGACAAATCCAAGTCAACAGAGTTGATATGTTTTATGAAGCTTTAAATTTTTATGTAATTTAAGAACTTCCTAAATACTTCATTCAGCTAATATAACTTACTGAAAAAGGAGGGGAAAGGAATAAAAAAAATAATTCCCCTATTCTTATTAAAAATGTAAGAGTCAGAGTGGGACCTCCGTTCTGCTCTTATCGTCTTTCTTTCCTCAAACAGTTTTTTCCACTCATGGTTTCAATGAAATTATGAGTGGAAAAATATGAATGTGAGTATTTATTAGCATTCAATCATGTCACTTACTAATCAATGAAATAGAGACTTTGTTATTTTTGTAGGAAAACTGGTCATAGCCTTCAATTTTAATCCTGAAATGAAAAGGCCCTCCATCACTTTGTTGAAGATTATCAATCATCAGAGAACAGTTCTTCTTGCTGACGTCTCCCAGCATCTGTGTCCGAGTCTGAAACTGTTTTGGAGTTTGAGATGCATCAGAATGACAGATCGCTCGATCTTCATCATCGTACCAAATCCCTGTGAAGTTTTTGACCTCTCTTTTTGGATCTGGGTAGTTATAAGTGCAGGGGATCACCACACATGAGCCAAGGACACCTTTTACTGAGGATGGCACATTGACTGTCCAAGATGAAGCTTCTGTTGGAGTAACTGTAATAAATTTGACAGTAAAATGTGATGAAATGAAAGACAGAAACCAGGCCAACCACTGAGTGAAGCAGAGCTTAAATGCTTGGGAAAATACAGAAAACATAATCTGATACTGACATTATCTGTAGAAAAAAAAGATACATATTTAAAAAACTGACTATTTAAGTCTACTACTTCTGAGAATTAAAGATTACAGCTAAATATATACACGATCCATACCTTTAAAGCAAATGCATGTGAAGAACAAAGACCACGTAATGCCATCTTTCCTTCTCATTGTCACACGAGCAAGTAAAGTGAGAAGCGTGTTTGTGGTGTCCTTTATTTCTTTCAGATAGAAGGCTACTTGTCAAGTTTCAATTCCGCTTTTGATACACTGTCCATCAATTTTATCACATGCATCATCTCACTTTTTTCCCCTCATATGCTGTTAAGTTGCCTCATATATATATATATATATTTATATATTCATATATTTTTTCTTCGTTTATTTTTTTAAATGGTTTCATAAGTGTGAATGGTTGTCTGTCTCTCTGTGTTAGCCCTGCGACAGGTTGGTGACCTGTGTATGGCACCCTGCCTCTCGCCCTATGACAGCTGCAATAGGCAACCCCCCCCCCCCCCCATCGTGGCATTATGGCTCGATAACAGTGTGTGTCTTCCTGCTGCTTTCACTTCCTTATTTAGTCTCAAGGTCTCACACACACACA
>JAVDPK010001419.1:20598-36803 GCA_034780415.1 Cichlasoma orientale | reverse complement strand
ACACACACACACACACACACACACACACACACACACACACACACACACACACACACACACACACACACACAGATGCACCACAGTTAGTGTTTTAGGAGACTGTGATGGTAAATGAAGCGTGAAATGAAGAGTCAGAAATGTTAGAACATTCCTTCCCCAGGGAACCTCTACAGCGGACTGACACAGACCGGGCCAAGATAGATCAGGACAGACAAAATCAAACCGTTAATGTCACTGCATCACTACACCCCCTGGTGGGTAGAGCATGATGTGTGTGGTTAAAGACAACCGTGAGTAATACTTTACTATCTACTTTAATTTAAACAAAATCTGACTTTTTATTTCATTTCTAAGTCTTATGTTGATGTTTGCCACCTTAACATGACGGACTATTTGTTTTTGTTTCTTGACCTTTAACATAGACGCAAACAATTTAGTCCCACTGTGCTGATTTTCAGTCACCACATATGTTGTAGCAGGAGGAATAGTTAATTTTTCTTAATGACAAATCAAATCAAAGATATGTGTTGATTAAATACAGGTATGTAGCTGCTGACTTTAATGCAAAACAGGTGCAACCGCTTGCCAACAAGTTTGGGAACATGCACACGGTGGCTACCAGGGGGTTGTCAACCAGTCTCTAGGCCTGTGTAATTATTTCCAGTGTGTTCCCAATCACAGCATGCTTGGTTAGTACAGCTAGGTGTTGCATTTTAATGCACTTGGTACTCCATTCTTATTCTTCAACATGCCTGGTATTCAAATAGACAGTCAGTCTTCAAATGTTTGAAAAAGCTGTCATGCAACTGCAGGTAAATCTGCTCTGCTGGTATTCTAACTATTGTGTTTTACCTCGGTAACCAAGGAAATGATCTTTTCTTGAACCAAAAATGAAAAAATGACCAACTTAAGAAAAAAATGAAAGGGTAAAATCAACATTCTCAAAACAGCCTGGTTGTTGTTATTTAGCCCCATCTGGCAAATTGGTATTAGAGTAATACACTGCATAGTGGTGAGTGATGCTAAACAGGCCATGTGCATTAAAATAGGATGAGAAGTGTTCCTGACCACATGTCAGTATGTGACACTCACCCAGGCAGGTAGCAGCAGTGCATATTAATGAGCCCCAGCACTGATCTGTCAATACAAAACAAAACAAAACAACCACCATGGCACCATTCCACTTTGTCTTTGGTTATGAACAAATGTATGCCTCATTTTATCTTTTGACTCACAAACATCCAACATCCTTCTCTGGACCTCTGTTCCCCATGTCTTCATGTGCAATGTGCCTCCTCAGTTTTTAATGTCTCCACTGTTTTCTGATTCATCTTCATGTTTTTCTGGTCTGTCATCTTCGTGACAGCTTTACAGGTTCAGGTAATTAGCCACCTCAAGTGCTTTGAAAGTACTTGTTGGGTTAATGTGTCTCCTCTATCCATGAGATGGGAATATGCACGAACACAGAGCTCAGCAATATGAATGATATAGTCCCAACATTAAAATTAAGCGGTATACCCCTTAAATAGCCATTGCTAACATTATTATCGCAGAGCTGACTGCCGTAGCAGGTCACTTAATTCTATTGTAGGCAGCTTCAGCCTTTCTCTCCTCCCCAACCAGAGTCCATTACAATCAGGTCTTATCTTCTCTAATATGTTCTGCTGTTAATGAACAATCAGTCCTGTTAATGTCCTCCTAATTAATGGCCCATCAGCCTCTTCAGAGTTGTAATTAAGTGCCAGTTGAGGCGTCTAATTGGCATGATTTCTGATTGGATCAAGTCACGCTTGACCCTCTGGGACACAGGAAGTGAATTATAGCGTTGTCATCGTTGTGGAGAGGACTTTTACAAAGACTGCTGACTTGCTTGTTTAAGAAATAGAATCATCTTGTTAACCCGAGTGGCAGTGGACTGCAAGACAGCTTCACTTCAGTGACTGTCAGTGGACAAATCTGTCATATCTGAGTCAAAGAACAATCAGTGATGGATTTGTTTTTTTGTTTTGTTCTTTTTTTCTTTCTGCATTTTATCAACATTGGCTGGAGATCTGTTCAAATTATGTTCCATAGAACAAAAATTGTTATTAGAAAAAAAAGTTGATTGACCAATTTGGACCCTAAAATGAACTTTCATATTTTCACATCCATGTTAACATAAGTTGACATGAAAAACTTAAATGCAATCCATTGATTGATCATCAGCAAGTGTGAGCACCTCTACAAAAGCAGAAGTTTTTGGAGTTTGCTGGTCTGGATCATTCAGCCGTGTGTTAACACAATGCCACAATCTTCCCAGGAGGGAAGTCCCAGCAAAGTTAGAATTAGAATGTCTTTATTGTCATTGCATTACAAAATACAACAAAGTTGAGGTGCTACTTCCACAGGTGCCTCAGAATAAGCAACACGGTATAAAAACAAGCCATTCAAGCAAGTCCTTTCAGAAGAAGATGATAAATAATTATGAATACAAAGAGGAAGCTAGGAGTTAAATAAAAAAAAGTTGAGCAGTACATTACAATAACTGTGCTTGATTTAGAGTCATGATTGAAGTTGGATGGTCTATTTGTCCTTGCTTTGATGGACCTGTGTTGCCTACCAAAGGCAACAGGTCAAAAATCAAGTGTCCAAAGTGAGAGCTGTCTTCAGTGATTTTTAAAACTCTTGAGAGGTATCTCACTTTTCCCATCTCTTCGAGGGAGGGAAGAGCACAGCCAGTGATCTTTTGTTCTGTGTTTATTATCCTCTGGACAGCCTTTTTGTCTGCTGCAGAGCATCCGGCATACCGTACTGTTACACAGTACACCAGAAGACCATCGGCAGTTTACAGTTCTTCTTCAGTAACCTCAGGTGTTGCTGAGCCTTCTTAACCACGGCTGTAGTGTTGGCAGACCAGGTGAAACTGTCCAAAATGAGGGTCCACAGGAATTTAAAATCGTGGACCCTCTCCACACAGTCTCCATTGCTGACCAAGGGGAAGGGGTCTGCTCTGCTCTTCCTGAAGTCTATAATGATTCCTTTTGTCTTCTTAAATTTAAAAGTGAAATTATTTGCTGAGCACCATGTGACCAGTTGTTGGACCTCAGACCTATAGGTGGACTCATTTCACCCTGATGTGAATCCCATCAGTGTGGTGTCATCAGCAAATTTAATAATGGCATTAGAGGGATGGGCTGAGGTGCAGTCGTATGTGTATGGTGAGTGGGATGAGCACATGGCCCTGTGGGGAGCTGGTGCTGAGGGAGCCAAACTTAACAGTTAGTGGATGGTTGGTGAGAAACTGTGATCCAGAAGTAGATATGAGAGGAGAGGTCAAGGTCAGACAACTTTCTGATCAGTCTCTCTGGGATGATGGTGTTAAATGCTGAGCTGTAGTCAACAAAAAGCATCCTCACATAGTTTCCGCTCTGTTCCAGATGGTTCAAGGCAGAGTGGAGAGCTGTAGCGATGGCATCCTCTGTGGATCTGTTTGCTTTGTAAGTGTACCGATGTGGGTCGAGAGTCAGTGGAAGGCTGGCTTTGATGTGCTTTGATACCAGCCTCTCAAAGCACTTCATCATTATGGGTGTTAGTATAACAGGTCTGCAGTCACTGAAGCAGTCTGCAGAGGCTTTTTTGAGACTGGAATGATGATAGAGGCAGGGTGAATGATGGCTTGAGCAAGGGATCAGTCAAAGATGTTGGTGAAAACAGCTGAGAGCTGCCTTGAGCCTTGAGCACTTTCCCAGGTTTTCAGTCTGGACTAGCAACCATTCTTGTGTTCACTGATGTAAGCACGCATCGCACTCCTGTACAGTGAGTGCTGGTAGTAGGTGTAGATGGAAGGTCCGAGTTGGGTCTTGTAGCCCTTTATGATCTATAATAGAAAAATTCCGCCAGACCATATCGTCACAGTTATACATGCGGTAGTACCATCGTGTGGAATATTTCAACTCACTATCCATCAATAGAACCTTCAGAACCCTAATTATATTAATACGTATGAAGGAAATCCATAGTAACTATAGAAAGTAGCTAAAAAGTGCACTAACCCACAAAGAAATTTAAAACCGTTTTTTGTAACTACATATTATGCTAGATACAAAAATGCCATAGCTGTACATGCTAATGAACACGTTAAAGCACATGGAGTATGTTTTGTTGTTTGCGCTTTTTACGCAATTTCTGCGAACCCGTTAGAGGAAGGATACAGCACTCCAGGACACGTTGAATGCATGATATGTAACTGTAGATACTCTGGTTTTATAGACTTATTGCTCTATCGTGTGTGGTTGCAATTCTACCGGCATTTAAAAACAGTTATGCAACGGTCTTAAAGGGAAGGCAGCTTAGCTGCTCTGCCAGTGAGGCGTCCGAGTTGGTGAGTGTGGGATTGCTGTCCTTGTAGTTAGTGATGTGCTGTATACTCTGCCAATCCCGCCTGTTTGTTTGGGTTAGGGGGTTAGCAAAGTGTCAGTTTTCCTGTTTGGCCTCCCTGATGCCGCTTTTTTGGTCAGTCTGGACCTGGGCACCTTGGAGTCATTGCGTCAACCATGAACTCCTCTACATACCAAAGTATTCTAAAGTTAAATGTGAGGCTTTCTGTCCAACAGCTAAAGCTGACTGTTTCCATATATCAAGCAAACAACATTTCATGGATTTAAGGGTTAGCATTCATTCATTACCACTTCACAGATGTAAAACCAGGATTGTTCATTGTTTTTGGCTCTATTTTCATTTACACCAAATGTTTAAACCATTAAACGTCTCACTGTGGTCTCTCACCAGTTGCTACCTCGATTGGTGCTGGGGACGTAGAGAAAGAAAACCTTTGTGTGATAATTCTCTGTGGGGGGATCATTATGAGTACCTTTCACACTACAGTCATCTGATCCATTGCTATATGACACACAATCATTCGACTGTACTGCTACGAGACATATGATTCAGTTTTAGAGTACATCATTTAAAATGGCGCCTATGACTTCTGGTCAACACAGTTTCAGTGCACAAGGCTCCCGAACTAGCTGATTGTGAGCTTGTGCACTAATTGGTTACACCGAGAAGGGAAAAAAATGATAATAGAAAAAGATTTTCACGCAAACACAGGTTCAAAACCAGCTAGAATTATTGTGAGGTAGATTCACACGGCTGGAAACTGGCTGCGAGCTGCTCGGTTAATTAGTTTGACTGTTAAAAAGAACAGAAATAGCCAAAGGTTTGGGGCAAAGTTAAAGGCAGAGAGAAGGCTCGATATAATACAAGCTAACAGTGTGAGGTGGCAGTTTTCACTCACATATGGCTGACTGGTTGCTTCAAGCTGTTGGATAATGAGTCAGAGAAAGGTAAAGAGAAAGGGGGAGTGAGGGGTGGAGAGGAAAAGGAGGGTGAGGGATGAGTGGAAGGAGAGGGAATGAAGAAGGGAGTGAAAGAAAGATGTGCAAAGGAGAAAGGGGTTAGATGGGGATGATGCGATTTTATAATGAGGGGACAGAAGAGACAAACACCTGAGTAGATACAGAGAGAGAGAAAGAGAGAGGGTTGGAGGCAAATGAAGACTCCATTTGGCAGCTACTGTACAGACACACTCACACCCTCGGATGCACAGAGTATACTGGTTGCTTGGAGCAGCTTGGGATAATAGGAAACACAATAAGGTGGTTTTTATAATGAGAAACAACAGCTGAACCACCGATGGCAGAGACGAGAGTGAAGAGGGTTACGGGCAATGGACAGCTCCACTTACTGTACAAAACAAGGTTTTGCACAGAAATAGAAAGTTGTTATATGATATACTCACTGAAAAAGTGTGGTAACTGAAGAGGTCTGATACATCCCTGACTAAAGGTCTGTCTGTATAAATGATGGGTAATGCAGAAGTTGAAGATAAATTTTTTAACAAAGTACAGTGTGAGCTAACAAAGAAAACACTGTAAAATAAGGCACAACAGTCGAAATCAGGTAAACCTTCATTATTAAAGCAAAGGCTGGAGCTCCTGTTTGGTGTTGGCTGCTGTGAATAAGTTAGATCGTGTCTCAGTGAATCAAGACAAGTAGCCATTGAGGACACTGGGGGAATCATTTCTGGTATTTTTTGGTAATATTCAGTAAGCTTTTCCACGCAGTTTATATTTGTGGAGAAAGCTTCAAAATGACATTTGGAGAAAAAAGAAATTAAATTACATTTGATGTTATATTATGCATAAATACATCATATACAAAAGTATAAACATCTAAATACAAATTGAAAAGTTTTGAAAGGGGAAAACTTAAAGGAGTCTGACAATTCATGTGTCGTAGGGGTTGGGTGCGATGTGTCTCAGGCGCGGAGGCCCTGGTAGACTGTCTGCTATCGAGGCTGGCTATTGGGACATGAGATGTCACCTCTCTGGTGGGGAAGGAGCCTGAGCTAGTGTGTGAGGTTGAGAGATACTGGCTAGATAAAGTCGGGCTCATCTCAACTTATGGCCTGGGCTCTGGAACCAGTCTCCTGGAGAGGGGCTGGACTCTGAGCCAGTCTGGAGTTGCCCTAGAAATGAGGCAGCGCACTCGGGTGAGTATACTTGTATCCACTCGACTTGCTACCTGTACACCAGAGTTTTAACCAGTGGACGAGAGGGTTGCTTCCCTGTGCCTTCAGGCTGGGGAACGGGTCCTGACTGTTGTCTGTGCTTATGTGCCAAATGACAGTTCAAAGTACCCAGCCTTCTTGGAGTCTCTGGGTGGGGTGCTTGAGGGTGCTCCGTTCGGTGACTCTGCCATCCTACTGGGAGAATTCAACGCTCACGTGGGCAATGACAGTGAGACCTGGAGGGACGTGATTGGGAGGAAATGCCTGCCTGATCTGAACGGGGGTGGTGAATTTTTAATAAATTCCTTCCTGAAAACATTGACAAGTAGTGGACCTGAGAACTTAATAAAAGACAGCATATTTAAAGAAAGAAAAATGGGCGATAAGAATAAGACATGTCAACATGTCTCAGATGACTGGGAAATTATAGCTGTGGTGCTGAGGAAAACTGCGTGAAGGAAAGGGAGACAGGTGTAACAGTGAAGCTGCAAGGGTGAGGTAGGAAGGTGGTTGAGTTTAAATACCTGGGGTCAACCATGCAAAGCAATGGACAGAGCACAAGAAAGGTGAAGAAGAGTGAAAGGGAATATTTACAAAACGATAGTGAGACCTGCCACTAACAAAAAGGTAGGAGGCTGAGTGAGCTGAAGATGCTAAGGTGACCAGAAACTTATATCAAAGGGACAGCTCAGTTTGAGCTGAGGTGGTTTAGCCCATAAGAGCCCACACACATTTCTCTTTTGAGGAAAATCTATACAGAATTTCAAAAATCTTTTAAATTACAAACTTCTTCAAGGAAACTTCCTTAATATGCAAAACTGTGACACTGGTGTCACTGTGGGTTAACTTATGGGCTAACCCATGGTGGATCTATTGGCCAATAAATGTGGAATATGGAGCTGCCAGGCAGGAGGAAAAGAAAGAGACCAAAAAGAATGTTTATGGATGCATTGAAGGAGGATAGTCAGAGGGTTGGTGTGACAGAAGGGGATGCAAGGGATAGGGTGAGATGGAGGCAGACGATCTGCTGTGGTGACCCCTAAAAAGAGCAGCTGAAAGAAGCTGAAGCAGATTTTTTTCATTTACTAGAAATATATATTTCATCAATAACCTGTGAAACGGAACATATCTCCCCTGTTCTGGCCTCCCTTCACTGGTTTCCTGTGTGTTTTAGGATTGATTTTAAGATTTTATTGTATGTTTTTAAATTCTTTTAATGAGTTGGCTCCACCATATCTTGTTGAACTCCTAACACCTTATGATCCCAATAGGTTACTGAGATCTTCCGACCAGCTGCTCCTCAGTGTTCCTAAAACTAGACTTAAGAACAGGGGGGATCAAGCTTTTTCAGCTATAGCCCCCCTCATGTTAGTTCAGCCTCCACTTTGCATGTTTTTAAAGTACGCCTTAAAACTCATTTTTATTCTTTGGCTTTTAAGCCAGAGTGAGAGCAGTTTAAGCTATTGTATTATCTTTTATATTTTTGTGATTTCTTGGATATATTTATTGATCTGTTTTGCGTGTGTGTGTATAGTGTATTTATTTTGTTGTGTTATCCCTTTTTCATGTCCAGCACTAAAACATAAGGTCAACCTTGTTGTTTTAAATGTGCTTTATAAATAAATTTGGATTGAAAATATGAGTTTTGAATGAATTCCTCATCCTGTATCAGATAGTTTAGACATTTTGTTATTGTGTCATTTCAAGATTTCTACATGCTCTGTGTTTCAGTGCCTTAACAAGAAATACAACCAAACAGACCACCTTCTTTAATTTGAGCGTGACACAGAAGAGCGGGGTTGGTTTATTTAATTTATTTGTGTGGACAGTAACACACTAAATTCACTCTTGCCCTTTGTATCATTTCACATAAACCCTACAAAAGTCATATTTCTACAACCTCCAACCTTGAGGTAAGACGTTGATGGGTTATTAATTTAAATTATTCATTCATTGAACTAATAGAGGTCTGATTGGTGTCTGTTACATGTCATCATTTTCTGATTTGCATTCATTATTTATTTTGTTGTCTAATACTATTTTACAGTTGCTTCCATTTAAAATAAATGCCAACTGCTCTCTTTAACCTTAACGGGGCGTTTGTTGCATGACATATTGAGGGCACACTTTATGTTAGTGCTCTTAGTAATTTAATCTTCATGGTTGGTCCTGACTTGGACTTCTGTGTCACATAATGTTTTGTTCACAAACACATTTTCAAATGTATAGGGTAACTCCATGACCTCTATCTTCCTGCCCTTCTTTTACACACCTCACAGTCAGCTGTGTTTCAGGGATTTCATGGGAGATCCACATGCAGCTGAACAGATGGGTGTCAGACATAGAAAATACTTGTCTGTCTGTATCGCGCAGATCCAAGATTATCAGGGCGTGGAGCAGGCATGCTTCCTGACCAGAATGCGTGCTGTGTTCAGCTGCTTCAACCAAGATTTATTTGTGAAGGTGCTACATCAACAAGCAAAGAAGAGATAATTACAAATCAAGCTGCTATGTGCAGCATAACTAGCATGTCAGAGTTATTAAGGTTTAGCATCAAATTCCACTGAACCTATGTATTAGGCAAAGTTGGAATTAATAGCAGAAAACAGTAATAGTTTCACTATTACTGAGGTTTCTCATGTGACAATATGTGCAAATTGCTTGAGAGTTGTCCACCATGTTTGATGTCATACAACCACTGGTTGCTAGGTAAACATGCATTCCCCAAATGGTTGGCAGTGGTTCCTGGAGGTTGCTGGGTGAAATCGGTTGCAAAGAAGTTGCTGCACCAAAAACTGCCAAGTGATTGCGTTGGTTGCTAGCAGATTGTCATCGTCACCTGCAGTTTTTCATGTTTATCTGCAAATAGTTGCTAACTGCTAGCCAAGAGATAAAGAGAGATAAAGAAAAATGAATAGGCAGCCAATCTAAATGCTATTCAATTCAATTCAATTCAATTCAATTCAATTCAATTCAATTCAATTCAATTCAATTCAATTCAATTCAATTCAATTCATTTCAGGGAGCTTTTAGGACAGCCTGATAATAATGAATTACAATAGTCCAGCCTAGAATTAATAATTGCTTGAATTAGTTTTTCAGCATCACTCTGAGACAAGATGTTTCTAATTTTAGAAATATTGCGCAAATATTCCAAAAAAGTAGCCCTACATATTTGTTTATTATGTGCACTGAAGGAGATATCCTGGTCAAAAATGACTAGAAGATTTCTCACAGTGTTACTGGAGGCCAAGGTTAATGCCATCCAGAGTAAGTCTGTGCTTAGACACCATGTTTCTAAGATTTGTGGGGCCGAGTATAATAACTTCAGTTTTATCTGAATTTAAAAGTATTTAAAAGACATGCACCTACTGGGGTTAGGTTAATTGGCTACTCTAAATTGCCGTTAGATATGAATGTGAGTGTGAATGGTTGTCTGTGACTCTGTGTTGGCCCTGCGACAGGCTGGCGACCTGTACAGGGTGTACCCTGCCTCCCACCCTATGATAGCTGGGATAGGCTCCAGCCCCTCTGCGACCCTGAAAAAGAATAAGTGGAAGTGAATGGATGGATGGATAAATGGTTAAAATTGTATTTGTGAAGAAATTCATGAAGTCACTACTAGTTAAAGTTAAAGGAATACTCAGCTCAACAGAGCTCTGATGCTTTGTCAGCCTGGCTACAGTGCTGAAAAGAAACCTGGGGTTGTTCTTATTTTTTTCAAATCAATATGTTGATCAATTATTTATTAATTTACTAACAGGGACTTGGAAGAGAGAGACCTAATGTTTAATAATCCACATTTAACTGTTATACTCTTTGGTGAATTTGAGGATGCTATATTATTTTTTCTTATTGATTTTTTATGCTTAAATAGTTTTTATGCTGATTTTTGGTTTGTTTTTTGGTGGTCTGGGAGCAGGCACCGTCTCTATGAGGATGAGGTTTTGGGGGGATGGCAGGAGGAGAGAAGCTGCAGAGAGGCGTGTAAGACTGCAACTCTGCTTCCTGGTCTCAACACTGGAAAGTCACATTTTAGGGGGTTTAATAAATTCAGCCAGATTTCTAGAAATGAGAGCTGCTCCATCCAAAGTGGGATAGATGCCGTCTCTCCTAACAAGGCCAGGTTTTCCCCAGAAACTTTCCCAATTATCTATAAAGCTATGGTATCTATGGTGAGACTTTTTTGTGTGTCTGCTACAAAGAACAAATACAATCGATTTCATAATAAAAAGTTAAAGCAAAAATCCCATCATATATATATGTGTGTGTGTGTGTGTTTGTGTAAGTAGAAATGAAAATGGATATTTCATGTTGATTTTTTACATGGTAACGTCGTGCATGCTAGATGTGAAATGTCACAACAAAGTTATCTGAGGCAAACCCTAAGACCGAGGCCTTTAGAAACAACTATTTGACTGTGTGTGTGTGTGTGTGTGTGTGTGTGTGTGTGTGATTAGAGAACTCTACAGCCTTCCTCTTTTTTTCTCCTGGATAAGCACTTTGTTGTCCTTGGGAGACTGCTGGTGCTTGGCTTCTCGTGCACAGTCGCCAGGCGCTGTTCCACAGAGCTGTGCACGTGAGGTGACCTTCCTTTGCCTCTGGCTCAGTCACGCTTCTGTGCACCACGCGCACGTGCGCACGCACACACACACACCTTTGGGATAACACACACTGTCCCCTGCGATGTTTCAAACTGACAGACATCCTGTGTTGCTCACTTTAATGGACCAGTGGAAACACAAACTACCGCATTTACACACATGAACCACCACACATTACCCTGCCCTCGTGACACACACATGCACATACACACAGGGGAACATATAGCATCCATTTCTACCTCAGGGGGCTTTAGCTAGTACTGGTCACACAGGTGTCCAAACAAACACAACCCTCATTCTCCAGCAAATCCACTGACTCACACACAGATTTTATATGAAGTGAACACACATGCCAACATCTTCACAAAAAGAGGGACTTTGTCAGTAAGTACAGATCAGCACAGGTTACACATCACATTTCTTTATCAGGTATAACGCAGTTTTTGTCCACATATGTCACCAAAAAGGGGAACTAAGCTAATTATAGCAGTAATATAATATTCACTCAAGACCCAAGACTATGACAGTAAATAGTGTTGAGAGAATTAGCAGAGCAGTAGGAACAGGAAACATTTGCTGCCTATCAGCTCAGGCAGGGATCACTCATCAGTGTTTTCCCTGACTAACATCCTCTGTTAACATAGGAATAGTCAGGTTTTGTGACAGTCTGGAGAGATGAAATACTGAAAGGTGGCTTGCTCCAAAAAAGTAAAAACACACCCTCTTTAATCATACACTTTCTAGTTACAACAAATGTGTTCACTGCATTTCCCTAAAGAGCATGTCATTATATTGGAACTTGATTCTGTTTCCTTTTAACATAATGAGGAAACGTTGTTAATTAATGTGTTGAGAGAGTTGCAAATGTGCTCATACTGAATGCATCAGAGATTCTGCTATTCACTGACAGCATATTTCTTTCTGACTTTCAAAGCAATATCCATTTTCAGTCAACATAGCATTATCCAGCTATACTGGTCAGTGAGTAAAGAATGCAGGTAAAGAACCCAAACCCTGATCTTGGTATAACTGGTATTTTTGTTGCTTATTCACAAATAGGACTCCAGATATAAGTGTGAGAAACCATCCGGGAAATCGCTCCGGGCAGAATGGTGGTGCAGTTCTGCCCGGCACAGGCAGCTTATCTACTGGTATTTTCCCACGCAACCATCTCTAGGATTTACAGAAAGCGGTCCGAAAAAGGGGAACCATCCAATGAGTGGCAATTTTCTAGGCAAAAATGCTGTGTTGATGTCAGAGGTCAAGGTAACTGAAATAACCACTGGTTGCAGCCAAAGTATGCAGAAGGACATCTCTGAAGACACAACACGTTAAACCTTGAAGCAGATGATCTACAGCAGCAGATGACCACACTGGATGACAGCTAAGGACAGAAAACTAAGGCTACAATTCACACAAGCTCACCAAAATTGGACAGTAGAAGATTGGAAAAATGTCTTGATTTCTGCTGAGACATTTGGACCAGAACTGGGTGTGAACAACATGAAAGCCCAGATCCATCCTGTTTTGTATTAATGGTTCATGCTGCTGCTGGTGGTGTAATGATGTGGGGGATATTTTCTTGGCACATTTTGGGCTCATTAGTATTAAGTAGGTATTGTTTAAACACCACAGCCTACATGAGTGTTGTTGCTGACCATGTTCATGCCTTTATGACCACAGTGTACCCATCTTCTGATGGCTGCTTCTAGCACCTTAATACACCGTGCCACAGAACTAAAATCATCTCAAACTGGTCCGTTGAACATGACAATGACTTCACTGTACTCAAATGACCCCCACAGTCACCAGATCTCAATCCAATAGAGCACCTTTGAGACGTGGTGAAACGGGAGATTCCTATCACGGATGTTCAGATGACAAATCTTCAGCTACTGTGTGATGCCATCATGCCAGTATGGACCAAAATCTCTCAGGAAATTTTCCAGCACCTTGTTGAGTCTGTGCCAAGAAGAATTAAGGCAGTTCTGAAGGCAAGAGAGTCCAACCCGATACCAGCAAGGTGTAATAAATAAAATGCATATCGTCTTTGTTTTATTAGAGTGACTGTGTTTAACTTCTAAAGCATGATAGAAACTTTGCATTTAGGGAACTCACACCTGGTTCAGGGACTGTTTAGTACCACAAACCCAATAACAATCCCTTAGTGTAACTTTTGCACACTTAATTTAGGCTTATATGTACCATTTACCAAAATCACCTCCCTAAAGCAGTACACCCTATTCAGTCTGATAAAAACATAAGCAAACACAAACCGGACCTGCAAAAAAGGCATTAGGCAAAACCATTTAATATGTAATATATCAAAATAACTGACCAACGCTACAGATAAAATGAGAGCACCCTGGCAGAAATTTTTAATGATGAGAGTGATAGAAGTGTTGAAGGATGTGAGGGCTGTTCTTTCAGCCCAGATGTTGACCTCGCTGTAGAGCCTCAGGGTGGCTGTGAACGTGGGCAGAAAATCACCCCGGGTGTCACCATGCTTATCAGGTCTGTTGACAGATGCTCATTAGAACAATCAAGCACACACTTACACTCTCACAGAGTCTAACTCGATAGTTTCTTCAAAATGCCCTTCTTTCTGTCTTTAGAATATTTTCAGAGGTCAATTAACGTCTCATTAAGGTTTTATACTTTCCACTTAACCTGGAAAATAATAAAATGAGATGTCAAGATTTCAGCACTGTGGTTCTGAAGAATATGCATGAACTGATTTGACGTGCTTGGTTTGGTTTCTTCTGAGAATGTTCGACTCATTAATGTAAATTTACAGCCAGTATCAAACAGCATGCGGGGGGGAGAACTGCGAGTTTGACACCCACTACACCCAATTATTTCTCCCAGAAGAATGATAATAATCTGACAAATGCTGTTTGTTTGCCTGCTTTGTTTATTCAGTTTTTCATACTCAATTCACACATTTTATCAAAACACCTCCTGATGAAACTGTTGGTTTTGATTGTGATTAAACTGTCATTTAAATATGGCCCCAGGATATGTTTGTGTTTGTTTTTCTTCTCTTCTCTTCTCTTCTCTTCTCTTCTCTTCTCTTCTCTTCTCTTCTCTTCTCTTCTCTTCTCTTCTCTTCTCTCTTCTTCATAGAAAATACAGGAAAGCGTGAATATTACAATCCACCAGGATATATTTATTCATAGATTCAATCCATAAATGTTTAATGTAATGGTGACTTTTGGCCACTTTTTTATGTCTGAATTTAACTAGAAATAATCTTCAGACTTTTGATCCCGTCTCTGCCGCTTCACAATACACCCGACTTTCATTATTCCACTTTTAAACACTACTAGCAGGTCATAAATGTACTACATATTAGCATACAGTAGTGGCTGTGAGCAGGCAGACAGGTGTTAATGATCCTCTGAGGACTTAGATATTTATTCATGGATTCACTTCAGCCTAATTCTGTTGCTATATCCGAATGCACTGTGATGGCTCACCCAATTTTTACTCTATGTTGATGCACCTGTACTGTATATCAGGGACAGTACGCAGACATGAAGTGTCAAATTGCATTTTCATCATCGTTTAACAGCAGAGGCTTCTAGCTTTTATTGTACAGATGTATTTATGTGCCCAAAAACATGAATAACATGGTCTCTCTCTTCTTTTTTTTACACTGGCGAACTGAGAAAATCAGCTTTTCTTCTGAATTTTTCTCCTGCTCTGAACGTCATTTTATTTCAGATTATTTTTTTACAAATTTATATAAATAATTGCTGGGACTTAAATATATAGCAACTCATTAGCGTCTCTTATGTTTGCAGGTGTTTTAAAATGTGGCACAGATACTGGAAGAAAAGAAAAGGAAAAAAAAGCTATACTTGTGTTTTTCTTTTCAGACATTTCTGAATTTCAAATGCTTATTTAATCAGTCACGTTCAGTCAAAACGTCTTCCTATTTAAAGAAACAGCCTTGGGAAGAATTTTAAATTGAGTGGTTTCTTGTTCAGGCATTTCTTGCAAAAAAAAATTAATTAGAGGTTAACACCCTGTTGGTATACAGCAGTTTATGAGAAGGGAGATGATATGAAACAGTCCTTTGTGGAACAATTTTTAAAATGCAATTCATTCTTTTAAAGCTTTCCTGTGCATCAGCAGAACAGCGGAGCACTGTAAATGTGCAAACAGCACACAAAGGACATTTTGAAATATAAGATTAATATGGCTCCATAAAATGATGACATAAAATCAGGGCACCTATCTATAAATTGTGTTGAATTTAAAAAAAATAAAATAAAATTCGGGGAGAGTAACAGAGATTTACCTCCTTTTAGCTTTTTTTTTTTAACGGGTCACATACATTTCTTGTACAGTAGGCACAGTAAGCAGACAGATGGGTGTAAATAATCCTCTGCGGTCTCAGATTTTTATTCATAGATTCAGTTTATTTTGCCGGTTCATTGTTGTGTCTGTTGCAGGCTCCTCCCTGGCGGCAGCATGGCTCATGAATATTAATGGTCTGAATCTGCATAATTAGATGCAGTGTTATCATAATAATAAAGGCCTACAGTATATTATATCTCTAAAAGGATCCTAGACCTCAGATCAGATCTGTGAGTTTTGACCTAGAAAAGAACAAAGATGACTATATTACTAAGATGCCTCTTAGGATTGGCAGCCTTGGGCAACAAGAGGTATGAAACTTTATTGTTTAAGGGATGCAGGACAGAAAGTTGCATTTGAGCTGAGCTCCTCTGGATAAATGAGACATACATGTATCGCAGTGTAACAGTTGCAAGATGTGCAGTTTTACTGGGGTAAAGACTAAAGGGTAACACAATGTAGATGTGCAGTTCACTATTTTGTGAATGTTGCTCTTCCACTCTTTTCGTTCTTTCGTTCTTTCTTTCTTTCTTTCTTTCTTTCGTTCTTTCTTTCTTTCTTTCTTTCTTTCTTTCTTTCTTTCTTTCTATATATTATACATTTATATTGTCTGTATCTTCCACCTCTCTCTCTTTCTCTCTCTCTCACACACACACACACACACAAACACACACACACGCGCACAC
>JAVDPK010001419.1:0-16583 GCA_034780415.1 Cichlasoma orientale | reverse complement strand
AATCAGCGCGTTATTGATCATATCATATGCACAGCTGTTAAATACAGAATTTCCCCGCATCGCTTTGGCGCCCCCTCTCTGTGCGGCGCCCCTATGCATTGCATATAGTGCATACCCCCTTTTTGCGCCACTGCTCCCATCCTTCCCATCTCACCTCCCTATCTCCTTCCCGTTGTCTCCCTCCCTATAATCATTCATATCTCTCTCCCTTCATTTCTCTCCATCTTTATCACTGTTTCCCTCCCTATCTTCTGCCACCCTTTTTTGTCATTCCTTTCCCCCCTCCATCCTTTTCTCCACCCCATTTCTTTCTTCACTCTTTTCTTCCTGTTTATCTTCCTTCCTCTCTCCTTCTCTTTCTGTATCCTTTTCTTACTATTTATATTCATTTCTACCTCCTTCCCTTCCTATATTTTTGTCCTCATACATATATATATATATATATATACCTACCTTCCCTTCCTATATCCTTATCTTCCTATTTTTCTTTGTTTTCCTCTTTATCATCCTTCCTTCCCTTCCTATACCATTTCCTTTATCTGCCTTGCTAAATCCTTCCCTTCCTTCACTCTGTCCCTTCCTATAACCCTTTTGTCCTATTCATCTTCCTTCATCACTCGGTCCCTTCCTATCCCATTTTCTTAATTTTTCTCTTCCTTTACACTTTTCTTTCTATTTATCTTCCTTGCTTTTTCCACCCTTTCCCTTTCTACCCATTCCCTTTCCCTTTCTATACTCTTTTTGTCCTGTTTATCATCCCTCCTTTCATCCATTTCTTCCTATATATTTTCGTAATCCATTTTCTTCATTTCCTATCTCATTTTGTACCCATTTAGCCTTCCTGTTTTTCTGCCTTGCTACATCCATTTCCTTTGCTTCCTTAATCCTTATTTTCCTATTTAGCTTTTTAATCTGCCTTCCGCCCTCCGTCTCATCCTTTACCATTTTCTTACCTTCCTTACATGTTGTGATTTATATTGTTTCCTCCCTATATTTCCTGTCCTTTAACTTTTTGATCCTTTTTAATCTTCCTTCCTCCATCCAACATTCTTCCAGTTTATCTTGCGTCCTCCCTTCGTCCCGTCCTTTAACCATTTCATCCTATTTATCGTCTGCGGTCCAACATTTCCATTCCCGTTCAACTTCCTATTCAATTTCCTTCCCTTGTTTTGGATTCAATTGCCATTTTCTTCCTGTTCATCTGCCTTCCTCATCGGGTGCATGGGGATAAGGATACCTGAAAAGCAGACCGCAACTTATGCACCAAGCAAGAATACATCAAAGAAGAAACCAGCTCTTAAACTGCGATGTTGGAACGTCCGCACGATGACAACTGGACTTGATGACCTACAAAACATTAGTGATGCAAGAAAGACAGCGGTCATTAACAATGAACTACTGAGACTGAAGGTGGACATAGCTGCTCTGCAAGAAACACGCTTAGCTGAATCAGGATCTTTGAAGGAGAAGGACTACACCTTCCTCTGGCAAGGAAAGTGCAGCAAGGACCGCAGAGAACACGTCCTCCATTCGTCCCGTTATTTAAACATTTTGTCTTATTTATTGTCCGCCGTCCAACATTTCTGTTCCCATTCAATTTCCTTCCCTTTTTTGGATTAAATTTTCTACAATTTCCATACCCTTTTTTTCTTATTTATCTTGCGTCCTCCCTTCGTCCCGTCTTTAACCATTTCGTTCTATTTATCGTCCGCGGTCCAACATTTCCATTCCTGTTCAACTTCCTATTCAATTTCCTTCCCTTGTTTTGGATTCAATTTTCTACAATTTACGCGCCATTTTTTTTTAGTCAGGTCAGGCTATGCCTGCCACCGGTAACCATGTAACCTGGTGCTACCTGCCTCATGCAGAGAAGGAAAACTCTGTCAAAATCCTCGGCTGCCTTGTGGCTATACCTCTTTTGAGGAAAGGCTTCAGGAGTAAACCTCGAGGAAAAATCTGGAGTTGGAGTCCAATAGGCGGTTTGTGGTTGTTTGCAGTCTCGCTCTGGCAACCCCTGCGACGACACTGGTCCCAAGCTGTATTGGCTCTGCCACTCTGCTGGATCAACCAATGTCGTGGATAGAGGGGACCTGCTACTTGGGCAATAGCTGGCCCTCCACATTACCACAGAACAAGGCTTTCATAGTTTCTTTCCATCATAAACACATGTCATGTTTCCTTCTGTCTTGGTCTAAACTTAGTTTATCATTGTTTTGGAGTGGCAAACAGATGAGATTTTAAAAAGGAATAATTCAAAACAAGGAAAATTTGAAGAAACTGGGACAATAATTTTTATTTTTTTTTTAATTTTTTTTTTTAATCCATGTCCTCCTGTGCTTTTTTTCTGACATCCTGAATTGTAATGACACTAAATTAGGTAATGGCAAGGAATTCTCAGTTTTTTAAGATAAGTTTTTTACACCAGTTGGGTCAGCCACAATCAGATTGTCCTCAAAGCCGGACTGCTCTTATCGCTGCTAAAACATGCCAAAGTCGGGCCATGTGTCTAAATCTTTGAAGACCACCACTGTTTCAACTACCGCTAACCAAATAAATGACTAACAAAAAAATCTCCTAGAGATATTCCTGAGCATTCCTTACAAAGGTAAAATCTGCCGACTCTTATTCCAACTTGTTAAATCACATCACATCACAGAGCAGAGTTATTTCAAACCAACTCTATCTACTGCTGATCTCAGTAAAGGAGCCTCCTTAATTCCTGCCCAAAGATTTGGGTAAAAAAAAAAGAAAAAAGGGTGATATGCTTAATCCTGGCAGCTGAAGAGGAAAACAAGAGGCTGGAAATATTGGGCATATTATTTTAAGAAAAATGCATTTGACTAGGTGTAGGTACTGTAGTGAATGCTTAATATACTGGACATTACTTACATTCAACATACTGCTGAGGTCAGGGTTTGACAAATTCATACAATCTACAGTTTTATATTAATTTACAAACTGCATTAATAAAAAATAGCTGTCATGTAAAAAATAAAAAAACAGCTCCACAGCTGGTCCTTCTATTCATCTATTTTCAGTTCAGAATGAAAATGTCCACTTGTGTAATTAACTCACAAAACAGGAACCTGATACTAAAATCCATTGTGCCAGCTGAGTCACACACCCAAAAACAAAGCAAAAAAGAAGACACACACCAATGGATTGCTATTTTTTTGCGACAACTTCATTCATTTCTGATTTGTAACATCTTGTGGAAGAGATTTTTTTAAAACAAAGGAATCATATGAAATACATGTGGCATTTCCACCTCTTCGTGTCTTTGTGTCCATTTGCTCATGTAAGGCGAGCTGATGTAGTAGAGGATGCAGCTGTGCTAGCCTCCTTGGTAGTCACAGTTTTTTGCAATTCCAGGTCACTTCAACACAAAGGTCAAAGCTGAGGCTTGAAGTTGAAGATCTTGAAGCTTGAAGATCTCCTCTTATCCTCCTCAGTTTGGTCTCCAATAACCCTGCTTCTATTGATTAATCAGGATCAAGTAAAGTTGGAGTTAAGTCCTTAAAACACAGTCATCTGCTCATATAACATGTATTTGAAAACATTTAACATTTCAACATTTTCAAATTCTGAGATCACAAAGCAGTTTAACGATCAATAACTTTGTCGAATGTTTTAAACTGATATCGGGAAGATATTTAGGTCCAGTTTCTGCAAAGCAGTCCAGATAGCAGCTGTGTACAACAACAGATTGATTTCAAAAACACTGGACGAGGGATCACACCTCCATGGATTATATTGGCTTGTGCAGAATAGTGATCACGTACTTCTTTTTGTATCGCTGTGTTGCACTGAGAACCATCACCCCATCCTAAAAAACAAAAAAACAAAAAAAAAAAACAACAACAACACATGAAGAACATTTAGATACAGAACTGTGATAGCTGACAATCCAAATTAGAACTACAGCATTAGCACTTTGGGTAAAAACAGAATAAGATATATTCAATTTGTTACCTTGATGGAGAGGGCATACAGGTGGTTTAGAATAGAACAAAATAGAATAGACTTTTATTGTCATCACATGGTTGGGCTCTGGAAGCAGCGTCGGGTCGCACTGTGGAAGATTCAAAGTGGGATGAATTAAACTCATATATGGTGACTGGTTTCTTGTGTGGCATGCATCATTAAGACAAACCTGTATACCAACTTCAAGCCTGGACTTACAGAAACATCAGAGTCCTTGTTGAGCAGCACTTGCAGCACGTGGGTGGGTGGGAGGGGGAGGGGTAAGAAAGGTGGATGTTATCGATCATATCATATGCACAGCTGTTAAATACAGAAAATGCTGACTAGAGAACCCCCCCCCCCCCCACCACCACCACCACTCTTTGCGCCACTGGAAACAGGACTTTGCAAACCAATGGGTGATGCCACGGCAGCTACTTTAACAAACACTGAAAAAAAGCCTGGCAGACCTAAGTCAAAATTTTGAGTTACTTTCTCAAATTTTTAAATTGCTGACTCAAACTTCTGAGTAAGTCAAAATGTTGATACATGACTTGAAATTTTGAGATAATAATTCAAAAATTTTAATCCGAAATGGATGGCATTTTTTTCCAGTGGTGGAAACAAGCTCCCATAAAACCTGAATCCCTTCATAGGCCACACATTTTTTTTCTGCCCTTCTTCAACAAATTTGGTGCAGATAATCTTCAGACCAAGCCTCACAAGAGTTATCAGATGGATTTTAGATTTCAAAGGTTTTTGTGCATTTTGTGCACGCCATTTTACATTAGTGATGTTGCCAACAGGAAACAAATGTTTCTGACTCACAATTTGCAGGGAGAGGTCATCCTCATAATACAAGTACAACATCTGAACAAATAATTCATGGGGCTTTTCTAAGTTTACCTTCCATGTATATGAAGGTGATATAGAAAAGAAGACACAGACTTCTAGACAGACAGCTAAATAGTAATAGGACAGAACTAAAGAAGTTTTTAGGCTAATTAAGCCTAAAAATGTCAGCAGGTTAGAGGAAGGGTTGGAGTACAGAGTATGAAAAAGGAAGCTAGAGAAAAGAAGGAAATAATAAAAGGAAACAGAGAATAGACCAAGAGGGGGTATGCAGACAAAATGCAGAGGGGGGAAAAGACAAACATTTCACAGAAAGAGGTATAATCATGCAGCTATTCAGCAGAGTCATTATCGGGCTGGAGGCTGTTTGGTTCTTTACAGAATAACAGCAGGGGTTCAGAGGAGCTTCTAAACCACCCACAGATACACACCGAGAAAGGTCCTGCCAGCTACAGAACTATCTTTAGCTGCAATTTTTTAAGTGGCATACCACTCAATCTGAGATTTTCTGCCAATGACCCAGGGAAGTAGATTTTCGGATTTATAAACTTGGAGATTAAACTGTATATTCCTGTGGAGGTGTTGAGCTGTTGAAGAGGTGGGCTTGATGCTAAAGTCTTAAACGATTAAAGGAGAAACAAGCAGAGAAGAAGAGACACAAAGAGAGACTGGTTTGCGATTGGTTAATTTTTGGTATCAGATGTTCACGGATAACATATGTTAATTACAGCTGTTAATGATGCCATAGATTATCACGCTAGATGACACAGAATGGCTTACAGCTGAGACAAAGGGCACTTTGTGTGTGCGTGTGTGTGTGTGTGTCTCACGGTCACCTCCAAAGGTGCTTGGAATCACCATGCTATTAAAAGTGCATGCAAGTATGTGTGTGTATGTGAGTGAATGAAAAATCCAGTGTAATTGTCCTGTCTATCCATATCCGCCCACAGCGCCATGTGGGACCCCGGCTAAAGTGGCTGCAACGGCTTCAGAAATAGCTGTCTAAATGGCTGGAGGGAGTTGTAAAATACCCCATTGTCTCAATGGTCACATAGCTCGGTCTTGAGAGACCCATTTACTCACTCACTCCAACAAATAGAGGGCACAGAAATTCTTTATTTGTGCACATTTGCTGGATTTTCAGAGAAGTGCATTGTAGAGAGTTCTAGTTTAAGTTTTTGAAGAGACTTGATTTGTGCTCCTGCTTTGCACAGTAGACCTTTTTATATAATCCTCAGAAATCCCAAATGTCTGGTCTGTCGAACTGGAAATAGTACAATTTGATTGCGTCGACCTTGTTAAAAGGGATACTGTGACATTTTCAATCCATCAGTCACAGGGTACGCTGTGGAACTTGTTTCTACATTTGAAGCTCATTGCCACCACATAGCTTGGTCTGATTACTAATTACACAAAGAAAAGGGCAACACTTAATAGACATAATACAGCCTGTGACTAAGGTGGTAATTACCCTGTAATTAAATGGAATTTCAGTGTATTTTATTTGAAATTACAACACAATTATATTTATGTACAAATGCCTAAAGGTAGGTATACTAGAACAACAGGTAAGAAGTCAGTTTTTACAGGAAACAAATACTGTCAGAAAGTTTAAGTAGTGTCTAAGTAATTTTAAGTAATGCATAACTATATGTATTTCACAGGAAAGAAGAAATAATTACATTGTAAGTAAATTTAAGTAGTGCATAAGTAATTTCAAGTAGTACTTAAACTCTGGATATTTTACAGGTAAGGAGACAGAAATTATACTCTAAGTAATTTTAAGTACTGTGTAATTTCTTAATAATTCTCTTTGCTGTTGACGCTCAGTCATTTATGAATACATTTTTGACATTTGGAAATTACAGGTACTGGATTCATTTTCTAAAGATGTGCTCAGACTTTAGGAAATTTGGGCCAGTTTATCCCAGATTTGCCACTCTTTACATTTCTAAGCAAAATCTGATTTGTGACCTGTTTGGACTACAAGATGCTTAAGCCATTCTTAAACCTCCTGAATGCTCCCAGTCGCACTGAGGCCATCCTGATAAAACATGTTTGATTTTTGACTCAGATTCATTGGACCATATTGGTAATCTGTCTGCATTCATAAATTTGACGGCAATTATTTGCAAACCTTTGCTAATCTATCTGAGAGTACTGTAATTGCAGTCAGTCCAAGTTGGACCATGATTGTTTGGAGACAGGTTGCCTCCTGCCACATGACCTCTGCAAGCAACTTGCAATTGAAAGTGGGCAGCCAACTACTTATCAGTCGCAGAATGAGAAAAAATTCTGTGTTATCACCAGGTTGTCATCCTAGAGCGACAGCTGTCGGATGGAGGGAAGTCTGTGTAGCACGAACATGACTACCTGTACCATGTTAATCCCTGAACAGCAGCTTCTCAAACAACGATGACCATTCCAGCCCTTGATGCTAATTCTTGCTGTTATGCTATTGGTGACAAATATTTCAATTTAAATCTCACCTTCAAACAAACTTAACAGTGTGTTTCCTTTCAGGGAGTCATGTGCAGCTTTCTCAGATATTGCTATGGTGAGGTTATCAGGGAGCTGGTAAGTTATGTGCACATGGCTTAACTGCTGTTCATCAATAGTTACTTAAACCTAGACTCCCTATCAAACCAAAAATTGCCATCATTGCATGCCTGTACACAGATTAAACAAAGAGAGATGCATCCTTACCCAGCTAACTTTGGAAAAAGCCTTGAATGTTGTTTCCTGCTGCTTCCAGGTTTTATGATAATTGCTTGGCTATTTTAATTTCTCACTTTATTTTCATACTTAACCCACAGATATCAGCGAGGTATCAAAGCTCATATCTAACTCTTGAGCGCGCTTCAAAAAAAAAAAATTTTTTTTAACCTATTCGTTTAAAATACTCCCTAAAATCAGCCTTTCTTACCAAGATGAGGTAGTGAGAATTTGTTATTCTATTCCTTTCTCTGGAGAAATAATGAACTGGCATTATAAAAGCACATACACATTGCACAGAAACATCCTCATTGCACCTCTCAGAGAAGGTTTGTGTTTAATATTTGCATGAGCACAGAAGTATGCAGGTCTTTTCCTATACTGTGGATTATTATGCATTTTGTTGAACATCAGTGCACGCTCATCCAGTATCAGGGGTAATTAATCAAATCCTGTCACCAATCTGTAATCATTTACATCTCCGCTACTTACTATATGACTGTCTGGCAGTTTGAAGCTGTATGAGAAAGTGTGTTGGTGTGTGCGTGTGTGTGTGTGTATGAGTCACTTACACCATCTGGAGTGTATAAGTGTGTGCAGGAGCATGTTGCAACACAGAAGGGGTCCTTTGAAAACACACAGAGACATTCTAACATCCGCCTCAGGCAACTCTCACATGCACACATGTACGGACACACGTACAGGTGTGTGTGTGCGTTCATTAATAATTGTAATCACAGCCTACATCTCTCACTGGTGTTTTTGTCTCCGTTAGAAGCTTGGAAATGTGCGTACATGTATGTGTGTCTGTTTGTCTGGAAGGAAGGAATCCCTTATTTCAGAACCACACACATCATTATAAATCCTCAAAACTATCTGCTTAAACATTTGCTTTGTCTTTTAACAGCTGAGGGACAGACAGGAAATGTGGGGAGTGAGTTAAGGGGAAAACGCAAGTGATTACGTCACAGACATGTGGTCATCACAAACAATGCAAGCAGTGCTTCACCAGTAAAATCTAAAACCAGACATCAATAAAAAACGATGAAAGTGAAAAAGTGCTCTGTTCAGTAAAGGTAACTGTAACCTGTAACTTACTGCCATTTTGTGGCCACAGTTGGCCATTATCTTTGGATGCTAGCTTGACCACCAGCCATTGAATTGGTTGTTTCCATGTCCCGCTGACAAAGGCTGGAGCTTTGGAAGTTGAGAGCTGCGTTTTTTTTTTTTGGGAGTGTGTGCATGTGTATTGTGGCTAAACCTGTGCTCCTTGACAAGAGACTGACAGTGTCAAGCTATCCCGAGCTCAACTTTTATTGCTCTGAGATCAGTTACGATCTCTGCAGTCATGCACACGTGCACATATGCATGTGGAAACGAGGTGGAAGTAGCAAGTAAGCTAGCAAATTACACTATCTATCATATCAGCTGACAATTTGTCTTTGTATAATCACCTCAGTCAATCACCTTTTAGTAACTCCTTTTGGCACTTTAGCAAGCAAAAATCCTTCACAGAGACAGTTTAGATAATGGGGACGATAATTTTTTAATTCAGATCTGTTTCTTTATTATGATATTGATACACTTTAATATACTTTCTGTTAATCAAGGTGTACTCCTGATTTTTAAACTCATAGGAAGTAGGCTAGCCATGCTAGAAATTAACAAACAAAAATAAATAATATTAATGCTAACACCTTTTCATGCAGGAAGGAATGCTAAAAGGTAAAGCCCAAGAGTGCAGCAAGTGCAGTGAAGCAAGCTGAGAGAGATGGAGAGAGACTATTATCACAGCAAAGACAGGCAGCACAAAGCCATGAAGCAGTATCTGGTACAGATACCTGCAAAGTTGGCCTGGATTATGGTTTGGTTCTTAGGCTTTAGAAGTTAAAAGTATGACAGCTTTTTTTCTTACAGAAATTTGTGATTTTATTTTAAAATTCCTGCAAAACTTAATAAATGTTACACATTATTGTTGGTACAGTGTCGGTAACTTTTGTTTTTCTTCAATCCTGCTCTATTATTTCTTATATTTGAAATTATTAGCATCCTGAAAGGTCAAACAGCAGACTCCGGATGCATGCATCTTGCTTGTACCGTGGCTTTGTGTGGAATTTCTAACTTTTGATTTAATACTGCAGAATGTTTGCTTTCAATAAATTGTAAATACCACTCTTAGCACTCTGGTGAATCATTTGACAGACTTCTGCTATTTTGTGGTAGAGGAAAGTTTAGGCTATAGCAGGAGTGCCTTAAATCTGCATTTTTACGAATGATGAACCAAGGGCAGCTTCTCAGGTTGCAAAAGGAAGTCCTTTTTGTATAGTCTACGGGAAAATGACCCTCGGTGCTGACTGTTGCCATGTTTACAACTCCAACCTAAATCAGTCAGCATCACCTCAAAATGCCACACCTTGGTCAGACTGACTATATTGAATTTAGAACCACTCAACACTAATGTGTGTACGTGTGCATGTAAAAAAAAAAAATCACAGGAGCTGTACCGACACGCCAGTGCTCACACAGATCTAAAGTCTTGAAAGTGATGCCAACGTGTCTTTAATTTAGTGAAGTCCCAAGGCAAGAGAGCTTAGCATATAGAACGATGCAGTCTGAAGCAGCACACACACACACACACACACACACACACACACACGCACATACTCCAGGACAATAACCTTGATCACGGAAACTCTTCAGAATTCATCACTGGTTGGAAGTGTAATTTACGTTTGAAAGAACATCTTTCAGAAGATACAGAGAAACAGCGGGGAGATGCTGCAGTCACAGCCTGGAGGCAGGGGTTCCCTTCCCTTTGAGAACACAATCTGAAATTTCTATAATCCAGGGACTTCTTCGGGTTGCACCTGGGCTGTATCAGATGTCTGGAACAGATGTGTGTGTTTGAAGATGCTTCAAAATGATGACAAGTGAGGTGACTGATGGGAGTGTGACACACAGAGAAGGTCAAGTACAGATCCGTGTTTAGTATATGAATGGTCACAGATCATTTATTGACTGCTCATAATGTCTGTTTGTACTTGTGTGTACTAATGAAGGGGGTGCTTTCATCATCTACAGGAAAATTAGAAGCACACACAAGCAGATTGGTTTCAGTATATGTCTGTGTTTTTGCGCATTTGGGTGTATATGCTAATGTGTCTCTGCGTGTGCCATTTTCACACTATTGTTTACTTGTTAATCCCACCAATCCATTCAGCAACCCTCCTTATAGCTCCACATGGGGTAAGTGTGTGGGTGTGGGTCCACAATGTGCATGTGTAGTGAAGAGCAGACGGTCTATGCACATCTTACCATTGTGTTTGACCCCCTGTGGTCCCTCAGTTACATCAAAGGTTCAGCTGAAGTAACACACTCACTTTAAATCAATGAAAATTACATTAGACAAAATAATAAACCACCCTTTCAGTTTATTACACTGCTATCATGAAGCAACAAAGCTGACAAATCTTTTATTGTACAATTGTTTGGACCTTTGGCATTGTTGTATTTTTGTGTTTTAATAACCTTTACCTTTAATAGCCTTTGCAATAAACATAAAATAATTAAATAACTGAACGGGGGGGGTGTCACTGACGTTCCAACGAGCATTTCTGTGTTTACTCGGCCTTGGAAATGTGCAGTGGTCATGCTTCCAGGTTCAAACCTGGAACCATGTAATGCTTCCAGTAATGGCACTTTAAATTAACCTTGGATTATTCTTTTCTGTACTGAGCTGACATTTGCCGTCCATAATGAGTGAGCAGCTCAGTAAAATTTAAACAATAACACCACAATCATTGTATTTCAGAGACCCACCAATTAGCTAGATCCCAGATATTAATTAGACTCTCAATTAGTGGTTTAACAAAACTTTCCCTCTCGGGCTGTCATTTATCGTTCACAGTTCTTTCACTGTTAGTGTTTGTGGTTTTTGTTTGAATTGTTTTTTTCTTTTACTGCTTAACAATTTTTGTGTTTTTGCTTAAAATATTGCATGTAAGAAAACTGACTGAAAACCCTTCCAAATCTCTGAAATCTTTGATTATTTTTCTTTATTATCCACAATGTTTGTGACATAAATTACTTAATGGCCAAAGTGACAGTTTAATGATGTTGGATTTAGTTTGTTTTACTGGCAAAATGTAAAAAAAAAAAGAAAAAGAAAAAAAAAAGCCTTACAGGCACTTAAATACCAAAACATCTCAAGAGTTTAAACAATTATGTACACACTCTTACTGTGTCTCAATTTAGATACTTCCACTTGTACACTCCCCCTCATACACTTTGTAGACTATATACTTACCTGTGTAGCCACGAATTTTAACAAGATAGTGTTTTCTCAAATTGAAACTACTTATTGGTAAGGAGGACAATTGCAGCATTCAGCCACAACTGAGCTGTTGTCTGTTACATTTTGCACAGATTTAAAATTGTCAACCCTCTAGCCACACATATTACTAAAGTCTTCTGCATTACTGGCTACAAGTTAAACACCTAAACAGCAGTACCTAATTAAATTTGTTGCCTTTAGCCAGCTAGTATTAGCGTTGCCATCTGCACTGACAATGTATTCCTCCTCCTTGTTGAAAATTGGCTGGTGGTACCTCCTCTTTAGCTACATAACCAAGTTTACAACCATTGAGGATGAGAAGTGTACAGCATTACGCACTCAACTTTTTTGACCTTGTACTCGCAGAACACAGTATATAGCTGTAGCCTACTTGTCAGTGTGAAAGCACTTACACTTTAGGCAGCAAACACACAGGCCTAGAGACCTGTTGGCAACCATCTGGCAACCACCTGTCACAGCTGGTGGCTGAAGCTCAAGGTTGGCCCAAATCCAGACATGGAAGAGACGGCACTTACAATAAACATTTATTGGGAACAGGTAATCGGAAAGGAATGGCAATAAAACTATTATCAAATGGGATTTCAGTGAGTCTGTCAGGGGACACAGTCCAAATCTTTGTAGATTCTGAGGTGGAGTAGTTCACGAATGACGGAGTTGTTCTACAATCTGAAATACAACACATTTGACAATCAATACAAATTGCTTTATCAAGATATCCCATGACTTGATTTGTTTGTTGGGAACAAAATAGTATCACATCAACAAATTTCAATACACCACCAATGAAAAATAACTTATTTAAACAAGCCTTTGTTTAGGGTTATTACTATGATGCTTTTGATGCAGCTTCCAGACACTCAGCTGTTCCTCCTTCCTGTCAGAAACAAAAATACCAATGGCTGGAGACATGGCAGACTAGGCAATGTGGGGCTGAATGAATTATTTCTGTTTCTATTCTCCCTGAAAACATATTAATTTCATATTTAAGCAGGATTTTTCTACTAAATTTGATCTGACACCATAAAATATATGAGGTTCATGCTTTGCTTTGCTATTGAAAAGGGAAACTTGAAATAACCACATCAATGACTTGTAGAGGAAACTTAAGAAAAAGATGCAAAGTGATCAGCATCTGGATTTTTCCATCAACCTTCTTGGTTGAAGGTGATTCTTGGCAACACGAATAACTGTTTTAGCCAACTCAGCTCAGGTCTCATATTCTGAATAAATTTCTCTGCCCGAATGAAATCAGCTTCAACACACTTAAAATGTAAGTTGAGCTGACAAAAGAAGTTCGGTTGTGTTGCCATAAACTACAAAAGGATAAAATGCACAGAAAAAAAAAAACAGAAAAAAGTTACAGTGCTGGTAGTGCAAGGTGGTAATCACTGGTACATTTTGATACACATTAGTACCTTCTGAAACACAGCTACACACGTCGATGTAGCCCCAATAACTTTTATCAGTCCTTTCGGTACTGCCGTTTCCTCCTATGCATTTCTGGCTTCTTAATCTTTTGCCAAAATGATTCAAAATGATTGGAAGAGAATGGATCAACTCTAAGAGAGAAACCCCACTGCCAACTAGTGTTTTGGCAGGACACCACACACAACTGTGAATGCTGCCAACGGTGTCTGTCTCTTACATAGGCTGCGTCATAGGCTCTACATAGAAAGAATATGCGAGTATAAAGTGATGGGCTGAATAACACTTTTATAGGTTGACAAACACTCAAAAGACTTTGTACTACAAGCCACATTCACACAGCACTGCTATTGACACACAGAGTGCTTTCTCTATCAGACACATAATAGTGATCCATTGGGGAATTTGGGGGTTCAGTATCTTGCCCAAGAACACCTGGACATGCAGAGTGGAGGAACTGGGGGATTGAATCACTGACCTTCCATCTGTATTTTCTGTGATGATGTACAGTGTTCATGCTTCTAGACTTAAAGTAATGACACTTTAAAGGAACTCTACCAGTTCTTTGTACTAAGCTGACATTTGCCTCCCATAATGAGTGAGTATCTCAATAAAATACAAATGGGAACACCTCAATCTTTGTATTTCAGAGATCTACTAATTGGCAGGCTCACAGATATTAATTACACTCTTAATTAGTGTTTTAATGAAGACAGGTGAAGTGGAAAGGTCAACCAATTACTGTATATTAGACAGGGCTAATATGAGCTACAAATGCCTAATTAGAGTGATCAAGATGTAGTCCATTCAAGCAAAACTTTAACTCATATATATTTCTAAATTCTCCTTGGAGTCTGCTTTTACTTCAAAAACAAAAAAATATACTCAAGTCACTAAAATCAAGCACACAGAGTATTAAAAAGGGATACAGATGAAAAAAACTGCTGAGAAAGGAGAGGGGAGACAAAAATCAAAGAGCATTAGCATAGCTGCTCTTTGTCTCCAGTCTGTCCCTCTACCCCATGTATCTAATGAGTAACCAATGGTCTGCCAGACAGAGATAAGGTGTGTGTGTGTGTGTGTGTGTGTGTGTGTGTGTGTGTGTGTGTGTGTGTGTGTGTGTGTGTGTGTGTGTGTGTTTAGCCCTAGTGCTTCTCCCTAAGGACTATAGTGTGACAGCGAGATGGATGTTCCCCTCAAACACCAGCTGATCGCTACACATGCAGTCAAAACACACGGCGACGGAACAGAGCAGAATGACCACTCCGACATGTGTCAGAACATGTAGTGCAGATTCATTGTTGTGTTTTCTCAAACAACAACAAAAACACTACAATACACTACAGCATATGATAATGTAGAGCTGTCTGCTTTGCACCTGGTCTCCTCTGACATTTGTCAAGGTCTACAAATCATTACAATCTAGATGACAGAAGCATTTTTTAATAGGAGACAGTAGATGTGCAACTTGGGAAGCATATTTTGTGGACCATATCAGCACACTGTTCCCTTTTCAGATGATGAGCTTAAAAGCTTTGAGAAATCCTGACTCAATCCAATAGCTGAAGAGTTTGACCTTTTCTGTACTGTTTAAGCAAAAGGATGGACCTTTTTCCTTTCAAAGTGTGGCTTAAAAGGCAGAAATGTCAAAGATGATAAAGCATAACAAAATCCATAAACCAACAGAAACAAAAGGTATGGCCTAAATTATCAACTTTCAACAAAGTATTCTCTATAAGCAAATATCTGCATATAAATATGCAGGTACTGTGCAAAAGTCTTGAGTCACCAATAATTTCTTTATATTTTGCAAGGAAAATGCCTTTTGTTCCATTTTCTGTCAAGCTGAGCCAATACTGCTTCAATAATGTTGAGGTCCAGGCTTTGGGGAGGCCAATCCATGACTGACAGTGTTCATTGTGTTTTACTGCATTGGCAGTGTGTCTGGGATCATTGAAGCTGTGGCCAATCAGATGCTTTCCAGATGGTATTAAATGGTGGAACACAATCTGATGGATCCTTTTCTTGTTCATAATTTCATGGACGGATGGATGGATGGATGGATGGACGGATGGATGGATTTATCACGCTATCTGACCTGTGCCGCAAATTTTCAGTTCAGTTCTTGTGTAATTTGGCCACAGCCTTTTCTCCCTGTTTCCCTTCCTTAAGAATGGCTCCCTGACAGCCACCCTTCCACTGAGACCATTTCTGATGAGACTTCAGTGAACAGTAGATGGATCAACTGAAGGGCCAGATACATCTAGATTTTTCCTATTTCTTAAGGACATGACTTTCAGATGTTGTTCATGTGCTGTAGATAGTTTTTTAGGCCTGACACTTCTTTTGTCCTCTACTTGTCCAGTTTCCTCAGTTTTTTAAAGGACGTACTGCACACCATGCTGAGATATGTCAAGGTTTTGACTAATAGCTCTTTGGAAATCACCTTGCTGTTACAAAAATACTATTTTTGCCTGTCAAACTGTTATCTTTGGCATTTTTCATAGATTAATCTAAAAAAAATGGGAACAAATTGAGTTATAAGTATATAATTTAAAATTGGTTCTTTGGTAAATTGTTATGTGTCGATATGACACTGGTTCATCCCTTGAGTCAGGTGCCATTTTTATGCTTGAATGACAGTTCATAGGTCAGCGTTAAGTGGGTTAACAAACAAACAAAAAACATTCCTCTGAAAATGATCAGGTACATTGACTGGACTGAAAATGAAAGAAAAAGCAATGAATGTTGAAAGAAAAAAATTGAAAGTAATTCAGAAAGCCTGGAGAACTATTGCTTAAGACCACTTAAAAAAAAAGAAAAAGAACGGAAAAAGTGTATTTCATTTTTATATAATTCTTTTAATGAGAAAGGCTCAAAGCTTGCTGACCTAGTTAAAAGGTCATGGGAGGAGGAACTTGGTGCAAGGGTGTTAGAAGATCAATGGGATGCTGCCACGAGTTTGATCCACAAGTCCTCAATTTGTGCCAGACATGCCTTGATCCAGTGCAAAATATTCTATAAAGTGCATTACACAAACTCAAAGTTAGCTAAAATTTATTCTACAGTTAGAGACGCTTGTAACAGATGTGGACAGTCGCCAGCTAACCATACCCATATGTTTTGGGCTTGCCCTAAGTTAAGTGGGTTTTGGGGTAACATTTTTAAAATACTTAGTCAAGCATACGATCAGACAGTTCTCCCTAATCCTCTGTCAGCTATATTTGGCATTCCTCCAGACCCGGACCTTTCACGTTCTTTGAAACACGCTTTG